>QYTT01093979.1:0-35613 GCA_006980735.1 Dasypogon diadema | reverse complement strand
CGTTAGTGGGAAATTTGAATAAGAAAACGTTTTCTTCCATTTTTTGCACTTAAAACGAACTGAACTGAACACTAGTATTTGCTGAAAATCCCTTTTTGTATTTTGTAAAGCTTTAACGGCGAAAAAACTGTTAAGGTAGCATTAGCTGCACTAGATAGATTGGTATCATCCACGGTCGTAGATCTATTCAAGATAAAATTTTTTGTTCATATGCTGAAAGCTTACGTAACTGCATTCAACAAGTTTTGTAACTGGACACAACTAAATTGCATATTTCACACAAATAAAGCACATTTAGTATCGTGAATCGGGAACCGAGTTTTGTACGCGTGAACTTCTGAATTTGCGTTCCGACTTTGATTGGTTTAAACGAATTTCAATTCTTTTAAGACAAAATTGCCAAAATTTCATTTTGCGCTGTAGACCGAAATAAAAATTTGAAATACGTGTGAATTGAAATTATGTGAAATTTATTAAAATATATTCGCTCAAGAATATTCGAAGGATTTATAATCAAAAATATAGGAGAATGCAAAACCGCGAAGAATTTTAAACCAAGATATGTTTTCTTATTCACACTAGTAGAAAAATATAGTGTGAACTAAAATTAGTTTTGATTTTCGCGTTCACTCTATGTATCGTTGTATTGCAGCTAAATTGACAAAAAGTACATTTTTTAAAAGAGAAGAAAAACACTTCTTCAATTCGACAATTTATTATAATTTTCACAACGTTAAAATTACAATAAATTGTGGAATTGAATAAGCATGTTTTTCTCTTTTAAAAAATGTACTTTAAAAGTATAAATTTCCACTCAGTGCCAACAAAAAATTAAATTACTTCGAATGGACAAAATCTGCCTAATATTTTTAACTAATTATAAAAAAAAGATTATTAAAACGCCAAAATAATATACAGGAAGAAATTTTCAAACTATTACCGAAACTATAAAGCAACATCAAACTCTGATTAGGCCCGCTTATTGAGCTTTGCGAACAAATTTCTGTACTCAATCCTTTAAGGAGGAGTAGATCAGGCCAGCCCGTGAGCTAATTATAAAATATCAAAAATATTAGTGAAAAATGGAGAAATTGTATTTGATGTAGCACAGTTCAAAATATTCCAATTTAAGTATTCATTGAACTTCTTTTTGGCCTGATATTTAATATAAAAACTGAGCTGAGTTGTGCTACTCTGCTCTACTCTTTTTCTCTTTGAAGATAAAATTCAAAAATGTTTTCATTGAAATAAGTCAATAATAGGTTTAGTGTCATTAAGTGTTTCCATAGACATACGCACCTGAGCGACTCTTCTAGAGCTTTCTCAAATTGAAATCTAATGCAACGTACACAAACGGCCAGTTCATAAATTAAGACTTTGCAAAGCAACTTTTCAACATTTTGTTATTTTACATGGAACTTCTGATGTGGTCTTTATTCTGCGTCCATGTGGCTCACTTAGATCGAAACTTTACTCTAGAGTCTAGAACAATAAGATCTCGTGTGGGAGTTTAATACTGCTAAAACGTCGCGTTAAGACTCCGCGTTCAAATTTGGTGTGTGTTGTAATTTGAAGTCTTTGAAAGTAAATAGTTTTAACACACGGAAGGAAAGGACTGAGAAAATTAATATGAAAAGTTTAAAGACCCGTAAAGCTGAAAGTGGCAAGAAATAAATGGTATCATCTTAAGATAATATTATGAAGTAATGTAATGAAAGTAAACTGAAAAGAAAATTCTGTTGTGGCCTCAAATTATCCTCATTTATCAAACTATGATATGACAACTCACATGCATACAGTCTGAAAGTCCCAGCCGATATTTCTTCAAATCACCATATTGATTTTTGGGGCACAGTTGCATAGAATTTGATGAAGTAGTACGATTTTTGGCATAAACTGAAAAATTAAAATCTCGAGGGTTATGACTAATTCACTCCCGAGGCCACACCTGCCACACCCATTGTTTTAGCTGTGCTTCTATTTCGCACAGAAGCTTTTTGAACGAACAAACAACATTCGAGTTCATTTTTTTCATTTTCTTTATGAACACCAGCAAGTCGAAAAAAATTATATATCTAAATTTGGTGACTTTGTGAATTTAAAAAAAAAACTTGGAATATAGATTACACAGCTTCATGTGTTCGCGTATTTCTTTAAATCCCAACACAAAAGCTTCAGAAATCTATTTCACACACAATAACAACTCATCAACTTATGCTTTAATTAGTTTTTTCCCTTTAGTATGACGAAAAATATTCAACACCCCTAATCTCATAGAAAGAATCTCAGTATTAGGCAAATTGTACCTGGTTTAATCACTTTATCTTTTAACATTGTTTATCTTTCCCGTTTTTCTTCTTTTATACATTTTTTCCTGGTAGGGCTCTGGTGCTTAAAGGTTGATAGCAGAAATAGTCACTTTTCATGTTTAATCTGTTCCATAGTCAACATATTTATTAATAGTGGTTTCTTCTAAAAATTGATTTAAGTTAATCTACATCTTTATTTTATTCCAACTGTATACGTACAACATCTATCAACCTGCTACTTTCATTGTATTTGGCACATTTTTTCTGCACCATTTTAGCCTTAAACTGTCTGTTCCTTTGCGAAAAATCTAATCTCAAGGTAAAGAGCTGATTCACTTAGGGCTTCTTTTTTTCAAAATTTAGTTTTTAGTTATCAACGCAAATTTGTTTTTGTTATAATTTCATTAACAATTACAAGCGAACAAATTATTATATATATATGTATGTGTATATGTACTTACTTTAGAAGTAGTTGCGATTGAACTTGTGGGCGCCTATTTGTTTTTATGGTTGTTAATCAAGTAATTATTTCATTGTAGTATTTCTCTTGCGAAAAAAAGTATTATTACTATGAGTCGATAGATTTTATACAATGTACTTATTTTATAATTTATATTCATTATTAGATGTACCATTTTTTTACTATTAGGCATTAATTTCTCATGTTCTAATTTTCTTTCATACTGTAGTAATTATCTGTATTATTATTTATATATATATAGAAAAGGCATGTAGGCTTGTAAATAAATGAGATTTGCTATTTTTGCAAAAAGCAACAAACAGTATTTTTTGTAAATAAGTAGAACGCATTCTCTTAAAATACTTTTAATATATACAGATTTTTTTTTCTTGAAAAGAAAGGGACATTATAAGAGGTAAGATGTTTTACTTTCAGTTTTTATTTGCATTGCCAACAAAATAAAGGACACATTTTTATGAAAAGCATTTTTTTTTATCTCATATCATTAAATTGAGCGCAATAGAAATTAGCAAATCTACTGTTTTTCGAAACTTGGTGCATTTTACAAGGCATTTAAATCTGAAAATTCTTCGGTGTGTTAACCGTGCCATGTTCTTCCTTAGATCTACTTTTACAGCAGTTGTTTTTTTTATTTTGTTGGCAATTAGAAACATTCCGCTGCTAATTTTACTAACTTCCTTTTTTTATTATTATTAAATTACCAATTTTATCAATCAAAAATAAAGTAATTAAACATTTTTGAAAAATGCAGGTAAATAAGGTTTCAACGATTTTCCCACAACAAACAGGGCAATTTTTATATTGGGGGAAGTAACTCAACACTTTCTCCGCGCAAGTAACAACAAAAAACATGTGAATTTAAAAACGCTCAACAAAAACGTGATTAATCAGTTTTTTTTTTGAAAATTTTATTTAAAAGAAACGTCGATGATGATGAGAGAAGACAATTTTGAACATTCTCGTTCGGTTTGTTTTTTTTTTGTGTGTGAATGTGTTTTTTTAGTCGCCGCTTTCAATCACAACTACTTTCAGTTAGAGGGATAAAAGTTGAATTTTAGTGTTTTCCATTTTAATTTTAAGTTTTCATTTAATTTTGATTTTAATATTGAGAATAAAATAAAGATATATGAATTCTTGCCATAAAAAGTGTCGTATTTTTTTATATGTGCCATAAATGCATTTTCTGCAAATTTCTTTATTATTTTTTTTTTTGTTTTTAAGAGGCTCAAGCTTTTATCTTTTTACACATATAAGAACTTTTTTAAATCTTAAAATCTATTTATCTCTTTAAATTTTAATTTCCTCTTTTTACACATGAAAATTCTATTTTTGGTGTATTATCAAAGGCTCGCTTTCAAATAGCTGTTTTATAGCTGTCTTCAGTTTCAATTTGTACCCCTTTAATTTCATATTTTAAATATATTTTTCTAGCAACATCGAAATAATTTTACAATTATATCTTTCAATGTAGGTTTTTTAGATCGTTTAAATAAGCTCAGTCATTTCCTAAGTTACCAAGCTCAGAATTTGAATGAACGTCGAAAAGATATTTTGTTTCTGTTATAAATTTTAGATCACATTGTACTTGATCGTATATTGTAATTCTAAAAAAATCCTAGTGACCTATTCTGCACTATTCTGTCACAGTACTCGTGTTGCTAATTTTGCATTATTTTACTTCGCATTATTGCGTGTCCCTTCGTAAATACAACAAAAGCTGTATCTGCAGATTTTGCAGCACATTCGCGAGCAAACGCTCCATATGCAATCCTACTTTAAGAAAGGGTTTAATGGAAACTTAATTTCATAAAATATGCTATGCGTCAGCGTCAGTATGTTCACGTTTCTATGTAAATAAATGCATAACTTTTGTAATTACCCTTGCAGTTTTTGAATCTAGGAAATGGAGTATTTGTTAAGCGCGTTTTTCATTTTTAATGTAAGTAGTACGTTCAGTATTAAAGAAACTACGGCATACTAACTAACTAAATTTAATCAAAAGTTGGTCGATGCTGTTGTAGTGCAATGCAATTAACTGTTGCCTTTGAATTTCTGCACGGCTAAAAAAAGAATAATTAGAATTTTTTAATTGACCAGCGTCAAGAGTTAAACATGAACGTTTCAATCTTGTATATATCGATCCTACGTACTTCTCTCCAATAATCATCATTTGCCTTAATTATCTGCAGCATGCAATATTTAGTTAAGGTGACATTATGTTTATTATAACCACTTTTCGGCTTACGACAAGGCTTCGTTCTACAACTTTGGTCGTAAATCGAAGAGATCATGAGTTGAATTTTATACAAAAAAAAGTTATGATGGACATAAAAATTAATAGCTTCTGATTTACACGAGGGATATATTTGGCTAAAACTGTGACAAATTTATACATTCTTTTAATTTTTTACGATTTTTTTTCGTCATAAGTGTGAATTGTCGAAAGTCAAGAAGTAACTCTTAATTCAATGTTTCTACTCCATAAAATCCAACTTTTTTTAATCTAATGTCTGCGACTTTCAAAATTTGCGTTAAAAATGAAATAAATAATGAATAAATTTTCCATCCACACATCCTTTTAAAATTTTAGACGTGTTTGCACTATCTGTATTTTCTGCTACTTTTTTAGACCAATTTGTTATGCATTTTATATAAAAATGCAGAAAGTACAGATAGTGTAGGCGACGTGAATATATATATATATATATCTAGAAACGTTTAGTATCTGATTTACAGTCTGTTTTCTTTTCTTTACTAAAGTGCAGATTTCTTTCTTATTAACCCATAAGCACTAGAAATTTTAGTCCATTGCAACACATACATATTTCTAGTAGTTGCTCAAAGGAAAACATTGATACATACACACGTAAAAACTGACTATTTAAGTATGCATTCATAATTTAAAACCAATCTCAACCTTGCCAAAAGAGTGAGTTCTTAAAACTTACTAGATGTAATTTGACAGTGTTCATTTAGTCCTTTTTCCGGTCCTTGCCGTTTTCCATAGGAGGCCCAATTATGGGGCTCATTGTGGTTATCAATTTTTGATAGCCGGTCAATTTACGACAATACATTTCTATGATATGAAGAGCATTTTCCAATCCAGAAATGAATATTTATCTGCGAATACCTAAACAGTCTTCGATTCAGTAATTAATATTTAAAATATCGAAAGTTGATCGAATATCGACAGTCATCATCCGCAATAGACCCCATCCCATATTTCATTCGTTGGCAATAGTATATCAAAGGCGCTGTAGATAGGAGTGCTGCAGGTACCACGAGAAGAGTCTTTCGTTGGGCTGGCAAAGCTGGGGTGATACCGGGAATACCTTTTAGTCGTGCGCAACCTTACAGGGTGATTCCGTAGGACTTTATTTCTACATATTAAATTTTTTGTTCTTTCAGGCTCTTTTTAACTTTGGCGATTTAAAATTTGTTTGTGTTCGCTCTTTGTTGTTACCTTTTAGAGTCATTTATATGTTCTTTTTATGTGCCTTTACATCTATATTAGTTTTGTGCCATATCTATACGCATTTATCTCTTACCTTTATATACTGTTTTTTATGTATCTTTATCGGGCCACAAATTCAATTTTGCCCGGGGTCCCATGAAGCCATAACGCGCTGCTGATTCAAGTCCATCTCTATTACTTTTACGTGTGTATCTCAATGGCTTTTCTAAACATCTCAATAGCTTACACTTTTTCAATAAAAATTGAAAATATTTCTTTATTTCAATAGGTAGTCAATGTCTACAAATTGAAGTTTTCCATCCCACTGTACAGAAGATAAAATGACAAATACTTTCTTTACTTTACTCGGATCACAATGAAATCACAAATGAATTTAAAATTGTCAGTCCTTGTTTTTTTTATTGCTTTACAAAAACAAATACATAGGTTTCGGAACTTTTTCCGTTCGGAACGGATGCGACGACAAGGCTGGGTGAATCTTGTTCTCCTTTTTTTATTTAGTTGAAAATTACAGAACATTGCATACTTTATCCATCCTTGGAGTTGTTTGTTTTTTATTTGAAAGTATGTATTTAAAAACCATTGGCTAAAAATAATTTAAAAAAAATATTGTTCTTCTCAAAAAATGGTGCAAGTGTGGAGCTCTTTTTTTAGTGTTATATATGTAAAATATTGTTTACTCAATATTTTATAACTGGTCTTCGATATATAAATCAGATTTTTGGTAATTTTCCAACTCTCACTTATAGTTTGAGCCTAATGTGATTATTGCAATATTTTTCTAAATTAGGAAAAATAAAAACATCAAAGGAGCGCCGAAAGCTCGAATGTTGAAAAATATGTTTTTTTTTTGAGAGCGAAATAATTTTCTTTTGAGTTTAGTTGTTATCGCTTTTATATATAAATCGATCGAGATTGCACATAAATTTTTCCTTCCTTTTTCTTTTTGTTTTCATTTTGTCTTAAGATAGTAGTGCGTCTGTGTCGGCTATGTAAGGTGCCTTAATGTAAATTTAAAAATATTTTGAAAAGGATAGAATTTCGTTTAAATACAAAAAAGCAATAAATTTATGTTGGAATTTTTATTAATAATAATATATTAATAATTGTAGGTATTGATCGTGTAGTACGAACAATTTTTGTATTATTTTCTAGTTTCCTTTTGTAAATGTATTTAGAGATATGAGTTTGTATATTTAACTGTTACAGCTTATTTTTTTTTTATACAAAAGTTTGCTCACTGCGACGAAGCATTTGTCAATTTGATAGTGCAAAGTTAAAACATGTGAGAAAAGAACAGTGAAAATTGAGAAATATTATTGTTAATTAGAGCAAGATTTCGTGATTTAAATTCATTATTGACTTTGCATTAACAAAATTATCAATATTTTTATTAATTTATTTTGTTAAATTTTGTACATTTTTTACAGCAGTAGACTTTTTAATCGTGGAATTGTGAATATAAATTACAGTGACTATATATATAATTATTGTAGTAATATACGTAGAGTTTCTACATAAGCAGTATTTAGTAGTTAAAGGAAATTTTAGTTTTTTAATATATAACGAAGGTAAATTGAAATTTGAAACTTTTATTAAGCAAAAAATTATTCATATCACTACTAAATTTCATATATCAAATGGTGATAATTAGAATAGAGCGTTAACTTCTAAAAAAAATCGGCATAGAAAAGCTCATCTATTCTAAGAACTTTTAATCAACTCAATCGACAATAATAATATCTGTGTATTATCAAAATGACTAAGAAGCAATATGTGCGCGGTAGTAAAGTTTTAAATAAAATTAGTTTTACATTTCAAATTTCAATGGAAAAGTAGGAAGCATGTGAAAAATATTACAAAATGGGTAACTTGATGTGAATGAGGTAACATCGCCCTACCTATACTTTCAGTGCAATACTGTGATATCTCAAAAGTCTTCAATCTTCATTTTATTATTATGGCGGAAACGAAATGAGCTTAATTATTATGAATTGTTTTGCTTAGTAAATTAATATCAAAAAATCATCAAATGAATTTAATTGTTTACTTTATTTTGACACTAATCGGCCTTTAGTGTTTTTCTACATGCCTAGAACTAGACTATTACTAACTGCTATTCCTAACTATGCCAGTGATATCAAAATTACAGATTTTAATGAGTGTGTATTCAGTTTCGTATGAGTGAATATTTGCAAAGCAGACTAAAACGAACAATTTACGACTTTATGGATGGGTCACTAGCATCAGGCATCTCCATGAAACCACCTCATTCTGATGTAATAAGCATGCTTAAGAATTGTAGTCTGTCTCAGGCATTAAATTTCATTATCTATTTCACTGAAAATGAATCTAGTTTTGTTATTTTGCTTGATTATATAAACTTTAAATTGTAAATCGAGTAATTGTTGCATTATTTTCCGAAATTCACACATTACGAGATACGACAGTGTTGCACAGAATGTACGATATTTTATCTCAATTTTTGGTGTTACATTCTCAGAATTGCACTATTGTAAGAAAAGAAGCAATAATCCCATGATACAATAAATATAGAAGTCAAATGGTAAACAAAAACAGTGCAGCTCATGGGGTCTCACTATCTTTTAAAATGATGGTTTTATATAGTGACAATTGGGGACTATTGGCATAGACCTTATTCACAGAAGGTTGTATTTTAAAAAAAAAGAAGAAATAAGAAGTAAAAGTTGAAGTACAAACTTATATCTCTGGACAATTAAAATGAAAACTGCTTAATACACCTAAAATCTGGAAATTCATTTTTAAGAAATGTGTTTTTACAAGATGCATTATTTAACTTATGCAGGGAATCCCAATGCGATGCTATTTTCTAGAAATATGACAAAAATTGAGACATCAAAATGACGGTGATATATGTTTTAACGTTGCAATGTTAAGCAAAGGTTTCCGTCTATCCAGGGCTTAGTTAGTCAAAGAAAATTTAAAAACATTTTTATTTTATGTCAACTTTTTCATAGGTGAATTAGACTTATATTGACAATCTATTCCATACAACTACAATCGAAATAATGGTTGAAGATGGTCAAAATTAAATATTTCATAGTACTGTATATACCAACCATATTTTCTTTGAAATTTTCTGCATTTTTTGAATCGAACGCAACAGTAAAAGAAAACTTTTTAAAGGTGTTTCATGTTTCTGGGATTTTCTAGAATTACAGTTCGAATGTAACTAGCATGTATACTACTCGGAGAAAAAGAAAAGAAATCCTCCTATTAATCGTGATTTTGAATTTTTCATTTACAATTAAAAAACCATCAGGTTATTAAAACAACAGAAAAATCTGAATTAAGTGTTCACGACGGCATCCCTGTTAGTAAGAGAGCTTTCTCATGTTATATGGGATTTGCCATGTAATTATCTCAGAAAAATCTCACATAAGCCATCGGTGGTATATGCCGTCGTGAACGGGTTGAGGCATTACCACTAAACTTCAATTAATTAATTGAATTTCGTAACATGCTAAATATTTCTTAAGCTAAACTAACGAATCTTGTAAAAACACATTTATCCCAGATTAAGTGCAATCTTATAACCGGAACACATAATTTAAGCAGATGACTTTTCAAAAAGCGAACAAATCGAATGTCTTCCCAATGAAATGAAGTATAAAGTAAAATTAACTCAACTGTAATAACTTTCATTTAATTCCTTTTTTATGGTTTCTTCGGATACTGTCAAATAGAAAATAAAGAAAATAACGAAAAGTGCCCTAAAATGTCTATTTGACAAAATTTATTTGTACAAAATAAGTATTTCGATTAAAAGTAAAATAAAAGCAGAAACTTTGAAAAAGGAAATTTCTCAATTTTATATTCACATATAAAAAGTGGACCAAAAACTTTAAATTAAAAAAAGAAAAAAAAATGAAGTTGTAGTGATTACAAAATATTTCAATTGGACCTTAAAATAACCGAAATACAAGTAGATGTTTTTTAATAGTAGAGCTTTTGGCACTCTTTTTCAGTAATATTTTTTTCTTAAAAGCACATTATGTAGGTATATGTATATAGAAAGTATATAGAGTACCCCGCCCGCAACACTTGTGCTTGTTTAAAAGATCGCCGTTGACAACTAAAAATGGCAGCAAATGCGTAATTTTTATTATATTTATAATATGGCAACGATGGATTGCTTTTATGCTACCGCTGAAAAAAAAAATGGTAGGTGACATATGTGCAATTGCATGCGTGCAAAAACCGCATTTACACTTCCCCCTCTTCACATATCAGTGAAATGTAACACCCACGAAATTTTGTAGTCCTTTTTATTTCTATTATTTCATACATATTTTCTCGATATATGTAGATGTTTTATATAAAGGAAATTTACCTAAAGGAATACCCATTTTCTTCATTATACATTTATATACACATACCTAACATATTTATCACAAAACACCAAATTTTATACTTAGCAAACACACTATGAATGTGTGACATAATTCACAAAAACATATGTGAAATGAAATCTTAAATAAATATATTTCAAATGAGTAATAATCAATGCTAGAGCATTTGTAGATTTACTTACAGGTGCCAGGCAGCGTGTAAATACAAAATGTACATACATAGAGAAGATAAGAACCGCTAAGTATAACCCTTCTTAAATACTATGAAAAATTTCTTAGTGAAACTTTATGAAAAATGTTCTTCTTTCTTATTTGTTTCTTATGTATTTCAAAGTTCTAAGCAATAGTGTGTCGAAAATTATTTAGCGAAAAGTATATTTTTGTACATTTAGGCTCATTCATTGAAACTGAGATAACAGTAAGAACGATTCTTTAAGATGTTGGGAAAAATGAAGAGAACATTTCTCGAATTGTGTTTAAAATATATAAAAAAAACAACAACAACAACAACATGAATAAAAACTTAATGAATCGTTAATGTCTTATTCAAAGTAATACTATTTATAACACTTTTAGAAAAACAATATAGGTAGTTAGGTATTTTAAACTAAAAACTTGTACATTTTTTGGCAAAATGAGAACATTCGAAATTTGGCAACATGTGAATATTATCATAGCTGAGTTAACTATTTATGTATGTATTGTTCTTCTCGTATATATAAAATTTGAGACCAATATTATTCCTTATCCATTAATAATTTTGAATATTAAAGAAAATAGTTTTTGGAATAACATTTAACAATAGAAATGGGCATTGTAGAAGTTGAATTTGCATAAACCGGGCAAAAATTGCAGTTTTTTATCTTTATTATTTATTTTGATTATTATGAAACAGTTGAAGTGTTTTGTTTTAAAGAGAAAAGAGATAAAATTGAGATTATATATCTCTCTGTAATTATTTGCAAAACTGTTATGTCAATAATTCAATGAAAGTATGTTGCTGACCCTAGTTCCAGCGTCAGATTGCTATTCTGAAAAAGGTAGTTTCATTTTGATTTCTTCTTTCTTTCTTTAAAAGAAATTTTACAAGCTTCAAACCGTGTTTCACTTACTTACTGCTACTTTGATTCAATTTCAGTTTTCATATATACTTTTTCACAGGTTCGCTTATGATCACACTAAAGTCCTTACGGCCCTATTGTGATTATCGATTGTCGACTGTCGATTGAAATTCGCTCGCCAATAAAACCCAAATTAAAAAACTTAAATACTCTTTTGTTATTGACTGCAATCAATAATCATAAAAGGATTAGAACTACTAAGTTTTTCTAAAATTCTCTGTCCTAAGTTTAACTTTTTTAAAGAGTCGATTTCAATCGACAATCGATAATCACAATAGGGCCCTTAGTCAGGACTCCTCAACATGTTCGTTAAGCAAGAGTTTTCTTGAATTCTTTTTTGAACTATGGAAAGTCGACAGAGGAGATCAGTTTTTTTGTGTAAACAACTGCGCAGCCTATATAATGTTGGTATCGCTTCTAACATATAGTTTTAAAATTTTATTTATTCTAAAATTTGTAAATTTGCACATGTAGTCCAGAGGACCCCTTTGCATTGTTTATAACTTCCAGCACCCGACAACAGATGGCATCACCATTAAATGTCATTCCTACCATCTGTCGCCGGGCATTCCGACCTGGGTGGGCCCTTGAAAATAGGGGCCAAAACTTTTAGTCGGAAACACCTGAGTAGGGGTCAAATTTACTTCCCTGTATCTCGGCATCCTAAAGGCCATAACTTTCATAGAAGCCCCTTGAAGAACTTGGGGACCGTGGATGTAACATGCCCGTAATTTCCGTAGAATTAGATTATTTTTCATATTTTTTAATATTGGGCAGTTGATAGTTTTTTTTTCGGTATCTGTTGCATTCAATGTGTAATATAATTTCTACTATAGTTCCTGCCTTCATAATTTATTTCTTCATTCATTGTGTATGCTTTGTAGCTACTGCAAAAAGAAGAGATAAGCTATGTTTTTTGGAAAACGGAGTTATGAAAGTTCAAAAGAATGGTTGCAATCCATGGAGTACAAAATTAATTCTTCTTCTTCTATTTTTCTCCTTTTAGGCAAGTCCGAGATAAGTTAAGGCCGTTATTAACTTGAAATTTATCTTAAAGTCAGTTTTTTCCACATTTTGTTGTTGTTTATTTTAATTGTTATGATGTGTAAAATTAACTTTTAAAAACAAAAGCTTTCAACGAGCGCCATCTGTTTTCCCGTAGAAGCTTATTAACTCCGTAAAATAACCCAGTTAATGTATAATAACTCTGTACTCTGCTGCCAAAAAAAACGCAGCTATAATTGCCTTTACTTTCACCTCAAATAACTGAATTGGAATTTAGCCCTTACTAGCCACGGTGATGGCCTAAACGTAATGCTGTGAACAACATGTACACAATGCGGCTAAAAAGTTTTAGGATTGAGCTTTTAAACAAAACAGAAAGTATTATAAAGATTTTTCTACAGTTAATTACGTATTACTGCTGCATTGTAAAACATACGCACAATTTTCTTTTTTCTAAATCCTAGTTAATGATTATATGGACTGTTTCTTTACCAATGTTTAATTGTTGTGTGAGCAGTCTGGTTGTAAATCGAGGATGGTCTTTCCATTCAGCGCGATATTCTCTTGGATTCGATTAGTGAGTGCGAGTGGACATCTTATTTTTTCATCATCCAGAGTGCTCCCTCCGCCATATTGAAATTTATCAAACCAAAAAAAAAGAACATATTCGACTAAAACAAACTTTTCTCATCGTATGCATTTGAAGAGATTCCATGCTGGGAATAGTGTGTTACGTTTTCTTTAGGTTTATCGGTTTAGTAAATATGAATAAAATTTTCTTCTATGTGTTTTTCCTATGTTTTCTTGATATTCTTTTATGAACCCAATTTTTTCCACTTATCAGCGAATTCTACATCTATTTACCGTCACTAGTTCTCATTTATTTCCCTTAGAATCTCTACTTTTCCACTCTCTACTTCTAAAAAGTTTGAGCACGTCAAAGGGTCCGGTCCCCTGAGCTTAGGAAATATTTTAAAAAATACGCAAATATTTGATTGCTTGTTTACCGGTTTAGAACAGTAAAACATAATTCGATCCTCTTCCCGCATCGCCCTTTTTTTGGTTTATCCGGTTTGCTTTCTTATATTACAATTAATTATATAATTATTTTGCCCAGTTTATGTACATTTAACTTTTCCCTTGTAATTTTAGTTTTAGACTAGCAATCAGAATTAACTACAGTGTAAATGCCCTGTTTTTTTTCGTTCTTAACAATTACCTAGGTCTATTTTAGAAGTCGCCACTATTTATCACTAATTGTGTCATTTATCTATTTATTTCGAACAAAAATAATTTGCAGTAATGTGGAATAGGTATTGATCCTATTAGTTGAAGAACAATAGGTGGTTTAAAGTAAATCGTTAATATTTATTTATTAACATTAGATTTTAATATAAAATATATAATAAATAACTTCCCCATAAAATATAAGCCTTCTTTAAAAAACAAAAAAACAAAAAAGCAAAAACATACAAAATATAAGGACAAAAGAAAGAGAAAAAAAACATTACACTGCATTTAAAATAATAAGAAAACAGAAATAGAAAAAGGGAGAAACAAAAAAAAACATTTTTGAATGTTTTTGATTTTATAGAGTTCAGTAAGATTTGTATAATATTTATAAATAGTTTTTAGTTGATTAGATATTTAATTTTTGTAATTTAATAAAAATTACAAAAAATGTTCATAAAAGTACATACACATCTATATATTTATATTAATGTAGTTGAATTATTTGTTTTATTTACTATAAATATGTACTTATAAAAATGTATTTAAGGATCTCTATATTATTAGAATTAATAAGCATATTAAGAGAAAAATAGATTGTACACGTTAAACTATTTATTAACTAACTAATTTCAAATACATTCAATATAAACCGTACACTCGTTTTGTGTATTTCGTAAATTTCATATGATTAGCGAGCTGTTTACTCTTAATACTTGAGTTTGTTTTATTTATTTATTTTCCTAAAATTAGCGTTTTTTTATTATTATTTTCATTTATTTCATAGATTTAGTGATAATTTTTTGGTTCATTAAGAAGATAAAGGTCATTTTAAATTTATGCTATTTAGCTTGCATTTGCTATCTCTTAAATGTAGTGGTTGCTTATAATATTACTAAAATACATTTAAAAGTAGATATATTAGTTTAGACTTATCTATATAACCATGTACATGTAGTACTCCGTGTTTTGTTTGCAGTGTATTTAATTGAAGTGAACAAGGAAAACTAATTAAGATAGGTGATCACAATTCTCTCATTCGTCGATTTGAATAATTTTATTTTTCGGTAAGTATAATGGGAAAGATTCAAAAGTAAGTGTTTGAAGGCATATAATTTGCATATTATGTAATTAAAAATCTAAATTTGAATACATATTTATAAAAGTAGGTTCCAGAATTAAGAAGAAATATGAACAAAATACACTGCTCTCTAATTATTGATTGTATGATCAAACTTATGACGGAATCAATGTAAAAATTCTAATTGAAATTTTGAACTTATTCAGTTCAGAATTCCGCCATAAGTTTGATCGTCGATTCAACTGAATCGAAGTACATAATTTGATCTGACTAACGTTTTGTATTACTAGAAATCGGGAAAGTAAACAAATTCACTCAGCTCTATGCAGATTTGAGTGAAATTGCGTACTAACTGCTGGAAGTTCTGGAGTCGATTTGGACTCATTCTAATTGGTTAATCTTAGTTTCACTCCGAACAGTGTTAGGCCTAAGGATGAAATCATCTAACGTCTGTGTTTATCTAATGATCACCATATCGGCTAAATTTAAAAAGAAATCAATCGTTTAAACTTGAGCGAACTCAAAACAGAGCGGATTCAAAACTTGAGTGTACTCGAAAGTGAGCGGGATCAAATTTTGATTGGACGCAAATTTAATCCAATTCAAATTATAAGTGGACTTACTTCTGAGCGGACTCAAGCAGTGGCGATATTCTGAGTCCGGTCACAATTTGAGTCGATCGATGAGTCGAATTTTGCCTTTGAGTCCGCTTAGTCAGAACCCAGTTTCATGTCAAAAATAAGAAAAATTGAATAATTTGTGTACATTTGAAGATTTATATCGATTGTTGAACACTTTTTTTACATTTGTCGCGTTACAATTTGCATCAATTTTATGTTTGTGGTCCCAGAAAAACTGTCTAACTGCCTTCTCTAAAAGAAATTCGAATACCGTAAAATTTGTTTGGGGGCTTATTCTAAATAGTTCAAGGATTCAAAAAATAAAAAAAAAATCGACTTTTGTTTCCCTCTGATTCTCTGAAGCAGAACCTCAACCTTTTTGTATTGGGCTTAGATGTTGTTAAAAAGAATAGCGTTTCCACATAAATTCGTGCAATTTTTGTTGAGCCCTTAAAATTAGCTTAGTAGTTTCATTGGACAGCAGGAATTCAATAGTTACTCCAGTAAAGAGCCAGATAATTCTTGATAGCAATAGATATTTTTCACTTCTTGTGTTCAGTCACTAGCTAGTCCAAAAAAAAGACTTCCTTTACCGTGAGACGAGAAGCATAAATGAACAAATTTTTATACGGTGTGTCAAATCTTCTTCGTTCAACGTATTATCTATTTAATTTCAGTGCTTCAGCACAAACCAAGTCGACGGATGCTACTAAAGATGGACGTTTGAAATATTCCTAATATCTATGTAAACTTTCGTGCCTATTTCTAATCCGATCCCAAGAACTTCGCTAACATTTTTCATAGGTCCACCGGAGAGAGACTTGCCGTCCAGGTTCTAATCCACCATTTCTAATTTTCTGAATTATGTCTGTGTTATACATGCCAATATTGCATCCTTTCCGAGAAACTGTAATGTAAAATTCTAGCTGCCTATTGCAAAATTTCAATATAGTGTTTATGGTATCAGAGGCTAAGTAGATAACGGGATATAGCTTATGGTTCATGAGGTCTCGGGCTCAAATCCTAACCGTGTTCACGACTGTTTTTTTAAGGTATTGCTTAAGCTCAGAAAACAACCCTATGATGCACACAGCACAGCTTAGGCGGAGGGAAATTTAAGGATAGTGAGATTAGGAAATTTTAACCTGACAAATGTTGCAAGTGAGCCACAATTTTTGGCATGAAATTATTACTGTGCAACATCCCAGTGGCTTCACAAGTACAATTCTTGTCAGTTAAATTGTCTCAACCACTGGTACCCAGATAAATCGCCGTGTCCTGTGCGGGATTCGAACCCACGCTCTTCTTAGTCAGTATAAATTTGTAAGTTACCCTTTAAAGGTCAGAAGACAGACGTTGATAATGTAATTCTTGAAAGTTGTAATTTTCTGTGGCCGTCAACTTTAATGACCTTCATTGCAATACAGATCTCTCTCAATAGACTCGATTTCTCTGCAATTGTTTTTTTTAAATTGTATATTCTCTTGATATTTTGTCATCGAAAACAGTTTTTCGAGAAGAACGGACAAATAGAAGTAGATGTTTCTTTTTCTGACTGTAATATGGAAACGATTCTATTTGAGATCCACTCCGGTTCGAAATATAAACGATATGCACACCCATCTTGAATAGGAGGTGTGTGCCTTAAAACGCCTTTCGTCAATCTGTAGTTGTAGGTATTGCAGCTTTATATACGATGAATTTATGGCATACATAGGGAAATGATCTTTTAAACTTGAGTGGCCTATCTCTTTAGAATAATTTGTACGAAACATTATATTACTCGTATGGAAAGGTTGGGTACGAAATCTGGATTTAAAAGATCTTGACTTATCGCACTCCCGAATTTTTTTTTCTTTGTGAAAGGAAAGAGAATTATTCTTCATCACTAATGGTTTTTCCTTACATTTTATACAAGGTAGCGTACTTGTGTACTAATTTAGCTATAACAACGGGAAAACTTTAAAAAGTAGTTCAGTTCTATTTTTGTTTCTACCACCTTATCTATGTTAAATTCAATCTGTTGAATTCTCATTATTTTAACTATTGTCGTCTTCATCCGGCTCGAAGGACCAAGAATAAGATTAGATTAGTTTAGAAATGAGGGGATTATATAAGTCAAATAAATAATTTTCACTAGCTATTATCAATGGCTGTATTTCAGTTCAGATATTTAAGCTAGTATATTACTATTACATATATTTGGTTAGCAAATTGATTCGTTTTCAATTGAAAATGTGGACAATTCAAAATACGTTTCAAATTTATACTCAGTGATATTTACTTTGAATATTCTTGACCACGTCGTCTACTGCTAGGAGTAAATCATGTGCCAGTATTTCTTACAATCTGAGTTATTGTAAAATTTACAACAAATGGGTTTCTATATTCATTTTACTATAAAAAAAACGTTACTATGGTTCATTCTTCTTAAGAAAATGGTATGCTTACTTTCTAAAAAAGGTTTATATTTCTATGGTGAAATAATACAGATAACGAGATATTCTTACTGGATATTAATTTAGTTAAAAACAAGTCCTTTTTAACAGTTTCAAACAACCACTACATTTAAAAGAATGCGACTTATATTTTTCTGTTTTTTATTTATTTCGCTTTTTGTCTTTAATTTCAAAGATACAAGCATTAAAATATTTCGCAAAATGTAGAAAGATTTTAAATTAACAAAACAAAAAAAGAAAAGAAACAAAACTTTCAAATTACTCTCAAAGACAATACTGACTTGGAACTGTGTAATTAGAAAGAAGAAATATTGAAGAAAGTAACTTTAAGCATTGAAATGTATTCTGTAAAAATATACTTTAAAAGTTTCAAACTATAACCGAAAAGCAATAAATTTGATACATATTAAGACAAAGAATTTTATTAAAGAAATTGTTGCATTAAGAAAATACCTTTGTATTCAGAGAGCCCGTGGTACTTTTTTCTCTTAAGAAAAAAAAGGAGTATGGGACTCTATTTTTGTATTTTTCAAGTGAAAAAAAGTTCAATCTTCAAAGAGTTTCCGTTTATATTATTGATATGTAGTTGAAACAATTATATATAAGAGAGAAGATTTACTTAAGACTTTTACATATTATATATATATTCAGATATTCTATTATTATACATAAAAAACAGAAAAATATATTTTGAATCTTTTTCCAAAGCGTTCATATGAAAAATAAAAGAAGAAAATTGTGTGATTTATTAACATTGCAAATTTTGTTTTCTCTTCCTTTTAACATTATTTCAGATTTAATATGTTGTGTTTTTAGTATAAGAGTCATACAAGTATTATTAGAAATTCATGTCATTTAAGTAATCTGGTAGGACTTTTGCTTTAGTTTGTTAGTAAGGAGGCAGAAGTTTCATTTAACATTTTTTATTTGTCTAAGGTAAAAGTAGTAATGGTCTTAGTTTTAGAGAGTGTTATCAGTTTTGTATATTTTGAATTTGTATATATAGATATCTTTTTTGTAAATTTGCTTATACTGCAATCATTATCTATAATTCGATTAATTGGATTCGCAAAAATTTCTATAATTTTATAAAGGTGTTGCTGTTTTCGCTTTTTAGATATACATTTCCTTTTCTTTGCTTTCTATTCTGCTTCTAAATCTTCATTTATATATTTTAATAAAATTCGAAAAATATATATTTAACAAAAATTGTATTCTAAACAAAACCAAACAAAGGAGATATAACGAAGCAAGCGAAATTACACATTCTTTTAAATTCCTTTACTGTAGCATAGTATTGTATCAAATTCCATTAAATAGCTTTTGAATACTTTCCTATTCGGTACCTGAACTTCTACAGAGAATTCTCTCACCGCCAAACAAAATTTTTGTAGAGTATTCTACTTTACTGTCTGATGTCTACATATGTGTTCCTTGCTGTATTTAAAAAGTAAATATCTGTAATTTTTAAATTACGCAATTATATAGCATTTTCACTTCACATGCAACCACTTTAAACATATCTGCAACCAAATCAAAATCAGAACTAATAAAAAAAAATTAAGACCACTTTTTTCAAAAACAAGAGCAAATAAATCAAAATCAGCGTCAACCCACGCCGGTGATCGAGCAGGCTGAAGCGCACGTCCGCAGAGTTTCTTCCCTGTTGGCGTGGGTTCGAATCCCGCACAGCACACGGCGATTTTTCTGGGTACCAGTGGTTGAGGAAATTCTACTGACAAGAATAAATTGTACTCCTATTTGTGAAGCCACTGGGATGTTGCACAGTAATAATTCATGCCAAAAATTGTGGCTCACTTGCAACATTTGTCAGGTTAAAATTTCCCAATTTCCCTTTCCCTAATTTCCTTCCGACTAAGCTGTGCTGTGTGCATCATAGGGTTATCCCCAGAGCTTAGGCAATACCTTAAAAAAACTATTTCAAACAATTGATAACTTTTTCAAATTCAAATACAACCAAATGAACTTCAATAACAACCAGTTTTGTATGTTAAATTAGTTGTTAGAGTGGTAAAAAGGGTTCAGTGAAAATTTTTCTCATTTTTATTACTAAAAATACCCTCGCAATTAAAGCGATTAATTTTACAGACTCACAGCGTGTACATAAATGCATAAGAAAAAAAACAAAAATCCGAGAAAGAAATCCCTAATTTCATCGGATTTCTCTAAATTCTATTATTTTATTTATTTCTTGCTCACCTCTGCCATTTCGTTATTAAATTACCTGCACTTATGGGAATCGGTGGAATCAGTGAATCCGTCGGACCGGAAATAGGTGCGGATCCCCTATATTTGTTGCTGCTTTACAAAAACAAGCATATCGGACGGATTCAATAATAAGACCCAATATGTATACTTGTAGGTTGGTAGCTCTTCCCCCAAGTGGTGTATATCCAGAATAAGCAGCATAGCATAGGAAATTAGTTGAATGCCTCTGTTTTGGTGTGGCTTTAAATAAAAGCTATTTAACCTCACATTTTTACGTGTTACGCACTGTGATATAAATTTTCTTTTTTTGCTTCCATTCAACACGATACATGAATATTTTTTGTAGACTTTATTCCACTTTTTATCATTTAATATTTGAAGAACGAAATGTAAATTTGCTTTTACCTGCATGCATAGTTAAGTAAGCGAAAATAATACACCTTTATAAAATGATTTGCATTAAAAACTTAATTGTTAACGAAAAGCAATTTTAAAACAATATCATAAGCATAGGTTAGATTAAAAGAAATAGAGCAGCCCTCCTCACGGATGTGCTCTATCATTGATTTTATTTCCATTCTTAATGAAACAATAATATACATTTTTATTTGTTTTCAATACTCACAAGTATGAAAAGCAGTTAGTTTTTACCCCGCCCCCTTCTTCTTAGTATCATACATATAAACGTATATAGCACCACAAAATATATCGTAATCTAACCATAAAATATCGTAATGAACCTCACACATTAAGCTCATTTGAAAACAACACACTAACTATCACCAAACACCAGTAAATCACTAGGAGATTGAGATTGCATTTATTAAGTGTAAGATACTTGAATGCATAAAATACTGCGAGTACTCAATTGACATTAAAAGAGTAATTTTTAATATAAAGGAAATAAATGAATTAATAAAACTACAGTAGAATTAGACCTAGTTACTAAAACTACATGTAACATGTAACTTAGATGCTGTAATAGAACTTATTTTATCTACTCCGTATACTTTTAGTATGTAGTGACGTAATTGTAATGTTTAAGTGTATATCGTTACTTTATCATTAACAGTTATTATTATTATTACTTATGCCAGAAATAGATTATCGTAACCGTAATAAAAGATACTCAAAATAATTCAACTTTATCCGTAGTGTTTGATGCCCATTGATTTATTTATTTTACTTTTTATTTTGTTTTTTTCCAAACTAAAGACATTCCGCCTTTTATTACCATTCCATATTTCATTCGTATTCGCGTGTAGTACTGTTGAGTGGCTTCAGTTCGTCTTGCTTTAAAAAAAACAAACAAACTTTTGTAGAGTTTTGTAGCTTTTTTCCAATAACTTTAAATCAATTGAAAAGTGTACATGGTTGCGTGCTTGTTTTGAAATAACTTGTTACATAAGTAGTATATAAATTATTCTTCTTCTGTAATACGCCCAAATTATCTTGATGAGTTTATTACTGTTTTGTTGAATGGTGGAAAATATCGAATAAGATTACATGTAACTTTATATAAATGGATGGATGGTAACAACTGGCACATCATTCTCTTACAAAGAAGAAAACGCACTGGTAATTTTTTATATGCAGACTCCATTCCAATGAAGGAAATTTGGAAGGGCTCCTTAAATTCAAAAAGTGTTATATATGAACTTTGCTAGAAAATCTGCACCAAGTTTTACTGTAGAATATGTTTTAAAAATATCTGTACACAGGTTTTGCATTATAAAATTCACATCTTTGTAAATCAAATTTAATATTGTGCAAATCAAATTCATCCTTTTACAATTCAAATTCATTCTTTTGCAAATCGATTTCATCCCGTTGCAAATCAAATTCTCCCCTTTGTATGTGAATCAAGTGTGTATTTCTACACAAAAATATTTTATTTTATTTTGTTTTATTCAGCAGCTGCTGCAGGCAAACTGTACAAACCCTTGATTAACAAAAGGATGAATTTGATGTGCAAAGGGTTGAGTCTATTTTCAAAGGAGTGAATTTAATTTGCAAAAGATTGAATATGATTCATATCATCAAAAATTTTAATCAAATTTAATGGCAGTATAGCTTGCAAGATAATTATATGCAGTCTCATTTTATTTATATTTAAATGGGATCTGGTTCGATGGACCTAAAAATAACATCCCTAATTGAAAATCTCTAAAAATCAAATTCCTAATGACAAAATCTCTAATAAGAAAAATCCATAATCCTATTAAAAGTCAAAGCCCACAAAACGTGCTGCTGTTCTCTACAAGTCTGTTATCTCTTTTGCCTGTAAAAGGGTATCAGTTATTATTTTAGATTAAAATGTTCTGGGATGAGAGACACGATCGATCTGAGCTAATATTTCTGTATTTATGTCACCACAGTTTTTTTTTAAGTTGATTTGTTACGGAATTCTAGAGATCTTTTCATTGCGGTTTTTGTATTTTAGGAATTTCATTTTGGGTATTTTGTCTTAGGAATAATTTTTTTATAGATTGTGTACTAATCCTATTTAAATGATACTTCACTTTCCGAATAAGTCGTCCAATAGTGTAAAACTCGATAATACTCCCGACACACTGCAGTCGAAATTCTAATTTCGAAACGACACCGACAAGCAATCGTGCGGCACTTTTACTTAAATATTCGCATTCAGCGACACGATCCGACACGACAGGCTTAAGATAAACCTCGGCAAGTTAAGATAATTTTAGTTTCCTTCAATATTTTGAGCATTTAGAGACTTTTAATGTCTATGATTTTGTGATCCTCGAAGAAGTAAATATATTGACCTCAATGGCTTTGATGGACGTTACAAGATTAAAGTAGTACTGCCTAATGAATATTTGCTGCAGCAATGCAGCGTCAGAAACGTGCAGAACTAAGACAAAAATTTGAATTCATGGGTTTGAAGATTCGAACCAAAATATTTGCATTGCGACTCTCAATCAATTGAAATTGTAACAAAATTATTCAATGGGGGATATACATCGATTTTAAAAACAAAGAATATCCTGGAGTTCGCAGTTGGGTTGAACATATTGTCGGCTGTAAAACAGGCTCTTCTGGGGAAACGGGAGCAACAAGCCATAAGTTATCGTAAAAAACTTTAAACGCGCTTTTCTCGAAACAAAATTTTTTGAGCTGGTGGAAGATCTTACGTTCGAACAGTTCAACCAATCTACTTAAATGTTTTTTTCTTAGACACTTTTTATTGGAAGGCAAACTTCTAGTAAATTTTAAACATATTTTCGATTTTTTTATAAAAGATGATTCTTGAACTATTCCAACATTTGTCTGTGCACAGAGGAACATTAATTAAAATTATTAAATTGAAATCAATGAACCACCAACCACCAATAATGCAATGAATAAAATATCTAATTGAATACTAAAATATCAACAAACGAAATCTAAAGTGCCGCTGGCAATTACTTTAAAAAACATCCACCGAAACTTTCCTCAAACGTGTCTTGTCGTTGCCGTTACGCTTCCTCCCAATGTGAACAGAAGAATTAAAGTACATAATAAATATCTTTGCTTGTCGGTCTCGCTACGTATCGTGTCGTTTCGTGTCGCTAGTGAGAATCAATCCTTAATGTAATTAAACATTTATAAAAATTCCTGAGCGTCTGAAAACCTAAAACCCTACCTATGTGCATGCATCTAGTGAGCTCTACAATTGGTCGACTGAAATATTAATTATACATTTTCTAGTGGAGAAATTATCTCCTTAAATCGTGAGAATCATCGATGAACTAATTTCCAATCCGGTTCAAATTTTTCCCATCGCTCAGTTCAGTGTATGTGGAAATAACCATTTTTCGAGTGCTTATAAGATTGCTAGTGGGATTTTTTAAATGTTCAACTATAGTTTGTTGCTAGTATGCTTATTTAAAAATGGTATTTCTTAGACGTATGTATTAATACATATTTATATATATATAGATCATATGCATGACTTGAATTGAGCAGTGCGGTTCAACTGAGAGTGTAGGGCATGCATAGAGTTGCGTTTAAACGAACGTTCATGTAATGCAGTAAGTTATAAATAAAGGGAAATGGCCAATATTCCGCAAATTCCTCCTGAGATAGTCACCCATTATCCATTACCCATTACTTATTTAATCATTAACAAATATATAATTTAGAATAAAAATTTTTCAGTTTTAACCAATCGAAATTAGTTAAAAATGTTTTTTGAAACATTTATTATAATCGGAAAATATGGATTTCAAGTAATGTTCACTTTGAAGCATTTATTTTTAACGATTTTAAATTTTAGTGCGAAAAAAACACAACGCCTTGATTTCCGGTCGGGTCCCTTTACCACTGAGCCCTTTATGTTCGCGATAAACTAACTCACACTATCGATTTTATACTTTTAATTTAATTTTAGTTCAAAACAACCCTTTGATTAACTAACGTTTACTGCGTGCAAAGTGTATTAGAAGATGACCAACCACGGTGAGCGGCTAACGTTAATTGGCTCCACAACGAGAGTTTCGATTGTGTGGAAGATTGTAAAAGCTATGAGGAAAAGTTACATAAAAGAACAAGTTTAAATACTTTACATCACTGGTGTCAACAGATATGAGCGAAACGGATCCGGTTTTATTGGGATGAAATATAGCCACATTTCTGTACAGCCGGATTTGGGCCGGTCTGGTGCGGTCCGGTCTGGTCCTGTTCCCCTCTAAAGTGGTTACGACCTTAGTTTTTCGGCCGACCGAAAATGTTTAAACCTGCTTTTCCGGCAGGTTGATTGAGACAGTTCTACTGACAAGAATTGTACTTGCGAAACCACTGCACAGTAAAAACTTCAAGCCAAAAATTGTGGCTTACTTCAAACATTTGTTAGGTTAAAATTTTCCAATCTCCACTTCCCTAAAATTTCCCGCCGCTCAAGTTAGGTTGTGTGCATTATAGAGTTGTGCCTTGATCTTAGGCAATACCTTAAAAAAAAACTTTTGAGTTTTGTTTGGTTCCTGGTGACGGTGGGCCAGCAAACAGATCCACGTCCAGCGCTTTGAAATAAGCTAACATTCCCGATTGCACGCCAACTGATCTTCAATCGGGAACGCTGACAAAAGTGTCGTACGTTAGGATTAGAAAAAGTAGTGGAGAAAGCAAACACCCTTGTTGAATTCCGAAGTTCACTTCAAGGCTGTCGGATAGTTTTTCAATAAGTAGAACTCTGCAACTCGAATTGTTATAAAAATGCTTTTATTAATTCGATTAGGCTCGCTACATAAAACTTCTAGTAACCGTACTGGTATCCTAGGCTGCTTTCAGGGTTGATTATAATGCATCCGCTGAGCGGATCAAAACGGCTTTCAATAATTCAAGCGGGATACCTTCTTTTCCAGGTACTTTACTGTCGATTATTGCACAAATGGCAGTTATTATCTTTGATTTGGATGAAACGTGGGTATTGATTCTTTAGACTGCACATTGTCGGTATTTCTTTCTATGGACCCCCTGTATAAAGAATCTATTTAGCACGCTGAGAACACTTTCTCTCTGCATGTCTCTGGAGTTATTGCTTTACATATTCACTCTTCTTCTCATTCCTTGTTTTTAACTGAGGAATTTAACTGCCATTTTAGTAAGAATCGCTGATTTAACTGAATCAATTGATTAATGTGGATTCCGAACCATTTAACTGTTGAAACCGGAAATGACCTTCAGCAATTATTTTGTTGTGAACACAGAAGAGAAATCAACAATTGGCAGAAATCAGTAGGATTTGAACCGGTTACCTTATGAACATTTTGCATTAACAGAATGATTATTAAATTAACAAAATTGTTTTTATATAACTGATAAAGTGCGAGTGTTGGGTAAAAATCTTTAAGTCGAAGTACGAAAATTCGAATGAAATTTTGGGCGCCGTTTTTATTGGACATCTAGAGCTCGAATTTCTCCAAGTCGAATTTGTCTAAAAGTCTAAATTTAAAATCTAACTCAGATGTTTTGATATTTCTTATCCAGTTTTTAGTATAAATGCATAAACAATGAAAGTTAAATTTATTGTCGACCCACTTACTGCCCTCCATAAAAGTGAATTTTATTTCAAAATGAAAGTAAGTAATGTTTAGCTTTAAGAAGAAATATTTGGAGATTTATCCTGTTGGTTGTATATACAGGTGAAGTTCTGTGAGAAGTTTTATAATTCCCGAAAATTTCTGACATTAGTCCGAGGAAATACATCCTTTCGAGAAGCGAATATAAAAATCTATAAATCATCTTCTGTTCGTTTATTATAAAAATTCCTTTGGATGCAAACTTCGATTACTAAAAGCTGCGTGATTTTCTTCTGATTCGGTTTTTTTTCTGAAAATTTTGGATTAAAATTATCTTTCAGTTCCAATTGGCTTGGCTTGGAAAATAATCGACGGTTTTGAATTCGAAAAGAGAAATCATAATGAATTGTTTTCCAATTAAACCAGATAAGTTATGTAAAATGTGTTTGCATGCTAAATAATATTATTTTTTCATTTGGTACGGATAATACCTTTGCATGTTTTGCATGATATTAATAAAAATGTCTATTTAATCATAGTAATAAAATATATATTATGGCAATAGTTTTTTGATAAATTTCATTAGGATTGCTTCTAAACCACTCATCAAAAGAACAACATCAATAAGTCGAAAAGGTATCAGATTGGATTTGTCATATATAGGATGTCCCATCAATCGCGGATTGGAGACAGCAGGGTGATAGGGAACCCCAACACCTATCGAAATAAGCCAGATACCTTCATTGCACTTTACTTGTAAGTCGAAAAAATAATTATGTTCACGAAGTTCTGAAATTCTTACTCTTTTCTTAACTTTGAATGGCCATAGTTAAAAAAGAAAGTAAGATAAAAAATTTCTTTCTTGCTTATTTCAGCATTCTGGTCTGTAATTGTCATTTTTAATTTTCATACCTGGGAAATATTTCGATAGGTATTGGGATCCCTTACCTTTGATCCGTAATTAGTGAGACATCCGGTATATTACCCGACAAGAATTTACATTTTTATAATAAAAGGTCCGAGAGACCAGCACCACCTTGATTTTCTTGAGCATCCTGAAGGTATTATTTCGGTTACCGATCATGATTTATAATTTTTCGTGAAACTGCCATAGTTGTAAGAACAGCTCATAACGTTTAACTTGTTTAATATTCTCGAAAAAATCCCAACATTTATAGATGATTCGGTAAACGAAGATGTGATCAACATTGACTTACCCTTTTTGAACCTCCTCATCCCAACCGCGAAATATCAGTGTGTAAGACCGCCCGGTTAATTAGTTCGGCCGAGCTGCTATCGACCCTTGGATCTCTTCTAAAGGATATTACAATAAGACGGATCGATGTTAAACGTTAAGTAAAAATCAGTGATGTACAAAAATGAAACATGTTATTTGATTACAATTAAGTGTAAAATATGTCCGCCATCGCTCTGGCGGCACACGTTGATCTGCATATCAAAATTTTTTATAACATTAGGCATAATTGCTCCTCAATCTCATCAATGCGCCGTGAAATCTAGTCTTTGAGTTTCTGGATGGTGGTTGGCTTGTTGACATAGACTTTACTCTTCAGAATTCCCATAATCTTTTTAAAAAAATGGTCCAATGATTCCCCCAGCAAAGAATGCACACCATTTAGTACGTACTGGCTTCTTAACATCTGCCACAGATCCGATTTCTTGGAATTTCTTCACATTTTTGCCAATAGCACTCTCGGTTGGTTGATTATGCGGGCCGAAAAAATCACGAAGAACGTGAAACGCACTTTTGTTCGAACATCGATTTTCGTAATAGGCTTCAATAACTTTAACACGTTGTTCAATGCTCAACGTTTTCATGATTCATCTTCATGACTGAAGATGTCAAAATAAAAAACTAACCTCAAAAAACAATTGACATTTAAGCTCCGTTCACATTTAATATCTGTCAGAACTATTGTAACACCCTGTATTTGCAACCGCTGACAAGAGGTCCGCCATTGTGGTTAGCCAAGATAGGACGCGTTTTTCGGAGCAGAAGTTTATTTGGTGAATTAATTAGTTATTTAATAAAATAAAGGCACAAGTAGTGGGTGCAGTGCTAGTTAAGTAATTTGTGAGACTGAACTCATCAATAAACTTAAGCCATATTGGCTGTAAATTGTGGTGTTTAAAAAGGGAAATTTTCCGAATGCGCATGGCCGCCATTGCGGCGCTGAAGCACCAAATCAAGCTGTTTTGGCGGAAAACAGCTTTTCTGCTATAAGTATGGATACAGCAAATGAAAATGTTGGATTGCCTTCAGAATCGCTTTCTGAAGAGCAAATTAATTACCTAAGGCAATTTGAAATCCAGCAAGAGGATGTGGAAATGAGTGAAGAAGAATGTGCAACAGCAGGCTCGTCTGCACGTGCAAGCAGCACCAACGCAGTTAAAGCGTCGCCACCTGATTGTTCTAGTAACGTCAAGGTAAGCGCGTGTAAAAATAAGAATAAAACTAAGAAGGAAGCTCCTAATGGATCACCTCCTTCCCCGAATAGGAAAGCCGTGAAGGGAAACAACAATGTTTCCGCAAAGAAAAGAAAGACAACGCAGACTTCACCCAGCGAAGTAGATCCGAGTTCAAGGGAAAAGTCACCTGTGACCCAGGCAAGCGGGGACGAGAACGACGACTGGGGGACAATTAAGAATTCGCTTGCATCAGCAGCGGAGGCCTTCGCAGCAGTGCGGGGGAAAAATAAGAGGAGAAAAACGTCGCCAGCAATCAACGCTTCTAACACTAGGGAATTATCTCAAGGTAATTCAGAGGTTAGTCAATTAAGTAATAATAGATTTGCATTACTAGATAATGAAAATAATGTAGATAGTGACCTATTGCATGCTGGAAATAATATATATACTAGTGTTAATGACGGCCAAAACATAGACGCGGTACCAGACATTAACAATGAAACGCCTAATAATAATAATAAATATTGTCCACCCATTTTTGTCTTCGGGTTAAATAATGAAATATTAAAGAAAATGATTAACTTAGCGGCAAGAAAGTGCAATTGCAGCAACATTTTGTTTAGCTTCACGAATATAGGGTATTTAAAGAAAAAGGTCTACGTAAATAATCAGCAAGTACACAAAGAACTGGTCAGCGTTCTTCAGGGTTCGGAGATAGATGCTCACTCTTTCACCCCAAAGAACCTTAAGAAACAATCAATCCTTTTAAAGGGACTGGACGAAACAAGCTGTGATGAGATCACAGCTGCTTTGTTAGAACAACTGCCTAATCTTAAAATTCATAAAGTTTATCCGTTCACAACAGTACGTTCTCGTCAAGAGGACTACTCCACTAATATCTTTGTCGTCCAGCTTGAGGCTGGAGAAACGATAAATGAACTTCTCAAAATAAAGTACTTGCTTTACCATAGAATTAATTGGGAGAGAAGAATTTCTAAAGGCTTTATCCGTTGCTACAGGTGCCAACGTTTTGGACATAATAGTGAATTTTGCGCCAACAAGGTGCGCTGCGTGGTTTGTGGTGAAAACCACGATTCTGATTCCTGCATCAAGCAAGGGCTTGAAGCAAGGAAGAACCCTGAAGTTGCTAAACCAGCGCTTAAATGCGCTAACTGCGGAGAAGCTGGGCATCCAGCTAGTTACACTCGCTGTCCAGCATATGAAAAATACGCCCAAAAAAAGGCATTGCTTGCCCAAAACGTGAGGGAGAGAAATGAGAACAGGAGAAATTGGGTAAATAATTCCGTTAACAGAGTTGTTTCAAGTAACGTGTCTTTCGCAAATATAGTACGCGGTAACAACCACACAAGCTCTTATGATCCGCAAATGAATTCTTCTAATAGTCAAGCTCCCTTCTTTAAGGAATTCTTAAATGAATCCAACAGACTTTTTAGCATGCCGCTGAGCATGGTAATCGCAAAAGTTAAAAATTTCTGGCCCAAATATAGGGCACTAAAAGACGACAATGAAAAATCCATGGTGTACTTAGATTTCGTGGCCTCGTTAGTGGTTCCATGAACACCAACCAAATGAAAATTTTGTCCATTAACATTAATTCGTTAATTGCTCATGAAAGAAGACTGTCCTTACTAGACATGACACAATTCCACCACATCGACTTCTGCTTGGTCTCGGAAACGAGGCTGAACAATAGGTATAAGGTTATTATGGATAACAAGACAATCATTAGGAACGATGCCGGCAGAGGTACTGCGGTAATCCTGCACCAGGAAACAAGTTTCTATACAATAAATTTCGACAGTAATATACTGTCAGTCTGCTTGGTGATTGTATCCTTCAAAGACATCACAGGCCATACCAAAAGCTTAGCCTTGGGCAGCATTTACGTACCGACAAACGCAGGACCTCCATTCATTCAGGAATTAGAAAGATTAAAAGACATTACTGATAGATATGACCTCACAATCATTGGCGGAGATTTTAATGCCAGGCACCCTAATTGGGGAGATTCTAGAAATAACGTGAATGGAAGCCTACTTTACAACTGGCTGGACAACGGCCCTCAGCCGTGTTGGGAAAGAGTGGCGCCGAACGGTCCCACCTTCCCTAGGTCTGCATCAACGCTGGACTTCTACTTAGTCTCCCCAAGTGTTTATACAACATTTGGGAATCCCAACTCGGGGTGCAGAACAGTGGCATCCCCATCAGACCATTACGGTGTTATAATAAATTTAAAAAGTATAAACCTTTCGCTAGTTAAAACAGAGTTAGAGTACCACAAAAGCTTTGAGAATACTGACTGGGAATTATTCTCAGCCGATATCGAACAAATGATTTCAAGCATTGTTATCCCCATTAACCAAAACATATCGAACGAACAAATAGATGCGACCATAGTAGAGTTTAATGAGAAAATGAGAGAGACCATCGACAGACATTCTGAATCTTACCAGCTTAGGAACCGGAAATACTCAGGCATATCCAAAGCGACAAAAGATCTTCTAAAGACAAGAAACATTTGGCTAAGACAACTCAAAAGAATTTTCCATAGACACCTGAATAGGAATAATAATGAATACAGGGAACTTTCGGCAAGAATTAACTGCCTCAGCACTATAATTAAAGATAGAGTTCGACTAGAGCTAAACAGCGCATTTAAACATAGACTTTCTCAAATCACACCCTCACCCGTAGCTTATAAGGAGATTGATAAGATCTCGGGTAGAAAATTCTTCGGCCCAGATATCTCTAAGGACGCCTTGTCCCACAACAACTCACCTCTCAATACTATAGATGAGAAATTAACAGCATTCCGCGACTTCTATTCGCAACTGTACAAGGAACCAAATCCCTCCCTTAACTCCAGCCTTTCGGAGCACGTAAATACCACGGTTTCGGAAATGTTCAATACACCTGCTCAACAGCAAGTCACTTTTGACGAGAGTAACCTGGCCTCGCGTCCCAGAGACCACATTGCCTTTACTTTCCCCTTCCAGGTAATGGATCTTCGTTATGAAATGAATAACAAAAGATCCGCGGGTCAAGACGGCACCTCAAATTTCATTTTAAGGAAATGTCCCCACGAGCTGGATATCTTTCTAGCGTCGTTATTTAACCATTGTCTGAACAATTGTTATTTTCCCGTATCCTGGAAGAAAGGTGATGTTATCCCCTTAGCAAAAAGCGCTACCGCACGTGACGTCCGCGAATTCAGACCTATATGCCTGCTGTCCAATATCGGGAAGTTGTTCGAAAGAGTCATCGCTGTAAAGTTCGACTCCTTCTGCTCGTCAAATGGAGTCATACCACATAACCAATTCGGTTTCAGAAAGAAGCATTCCACAGAGCATGCACTGCTTGCTCTATCAGACACCATCACGAAAAATTTAAGAGAAAAACAATGCACAGTCTGCCTGGACATAGATCTAGAAAAAGCCTTCGACTCCATCTGGCATAACGGCCTCGTCTTTAAAATGATCAGCAACAACTTCCCCCCATGGCTAATCAGAATTATGCACAATTTTCTCTCCAATCGAGAGGCATGCATCTTAATTAGATCCAAGAGATCCATCCCATTCCAAATAAACTCGGGCGTTCCCCAAGGGTCCATTCTGGGGCCAAAGTTGTTTAACCTGTTTATGCACGATTTTCCTGTGAACCCAGACAGCACATCTCCCTGTAATGCCATTCTTTATGCGGACGACACGATAATCTTCAGTACAGCGGAAAGACCTACCGTGGCGCTAGACAAAATAAAGGAGACTCTCCCGGTAGTATTGGAGTACTACAACAGTTGGGGACTGAGAATAAACTTCAGCAAATGTAACATATTCTGCGTTAGAAATGCGAGTGGGAAGGGGCATCATCTAGCTGTTAAAGAAAGCAAAAACCTATCTCTAAAAATTAATAATGTAACAATCCCGCTTAAAACAGAAATTAAATATTTAGGTATAAATCTTCATAACAGAGCCTTGTTCAATCAACATGGGAGGAAAATTCTAAAGAAAGCCAAATATGTCACGTCCGTATTAAAGCCGCTGCTTTGTTCTAAATCAGTTCTACCCAGAACCAAAAGGCTAATTTATCTAGCATTAATTAGACCGATAATCTGCTATGGATTCCTAATATGGTTTACTATATCACCCACGGTAGCTAAAGAAATCGCGATATTTGAAAGAAAAATTCTCCGCCACTGTACAGGGAAATTCATGAGACCTAACAAAAAATGGTACCCAAACAGAGTAATTTACGAAAAAGCTGAGGTTACGCCGATAATGACATTCTTAACGGAATCCATGAAGAAATCACTAGAAAGGGCACAAAAATTGAATAATCCTATCATCCGTTCAGTAATAGCCAGTAATAACTCGAGCTCCCTAGAGCAAAACTATTATCTTTCACCAGTAAACTCGATGCACGAGAATTCCATCGCTCAAATGCAAGAGAGCCAAGTCAACTCTTCTATAATTCCTTTCTACGTTAAGGCAAACCCATGTAACTATCGAGGTTAGTTGCAGAATTCGAACCAAGAATACTCCAAATAAACTATCGCCAGTAAAGCCTTTCTCTACCTCTGCCCGAGGAAGCTGACCAGATAGTATAAGATATTAATTAAATAAGTAAGATCAAAGTACAAAAATATATTAATCAAGACGGAATAGCAATATAATTAGTTTAAAAGAAAGAAGACTGATTCCGTCTAACTAAACGAAGTGCAAATGTTTGTGATATATTACTAAAAGAGGCCGTCCTATATCTTTATGCATAAAACTACATATAAGGGAACAAATGTAATTAATTTTAGTTTTATCTCATATATACTGTTCTATATCTTCCATAATCTTAGAATTAAGTACAAGGGAATAAACGTAGATTAAATCTTAATTTCATTATATATTAAAGGATTCCATACTCTATAATTTTTAGAACTACTTAAAAGGAAACAAATGTAAATTAATTTTAGTTTCACTACATGTTAAAGTGTGCTAACTTATAAATCGCTAGCAATCATCCTCTAATATAAACTGGCAACACTGCCAGTTAACGTTGGAAAATTACCTTAGTATCAGCATGGCGCATACGCCACCCCACTGTTATATCTTTTGTTGTGTTTGTGTATTTATTTTTTATTTTTATTTCTGTATTGTTATGGAATGCCGTGATGGCAAGAGGGGTCTGTATGTGTGAGCACATATACAGTAGATTTAGCTAACGTCATGTACAGTTTGTAAGAAATGAATTTCATATGTGTTGAAGCATTATACGTAAGAAATTAGTGTAGCAAGACATAACCTAAGTCAGCCATTTTTAAGTTAAGAATTTTGTACAAGAGTTTGTATTTCTTTGATTGCTCAATAAATAATAAAAAAAAAAATGGTGAACGAGAAGTAGATTGTGTATAAAAACGAGGTCCTGGGCACTGGGAGTTGCTAGAACCATGGCAAACTGTCACAGCAGATCTCTACTGTGATCAGTTAACTCGCTTAGATCTGTGTGTCGCCTGTTGCTGTCAATGTATAGAAAATAATTCCAAAATGTTCACAAATGTTCGGCAACCAGTTTCTTTTCATCCGACATAAATGACCTAGTTAATAGATGGAGGGCGATTTAGAAAGCAATGGCCAATATATGATTAATTAATCTTCTTTCTAATATCAAATAAAAATAATAAAAAAAATATAAAATCAAATTTTCCCTACAAAACGACAATAAATAAAATAGATTTTATTTGAACCGTACGCATACAAAAATACATACAAAATGTGCTCGATGCACTCAAGCTGGGTCTTCAGTTTTTTGCTTTCTAGTACTATTAAACTTTTTATATTTGATTATATTTTTGTAGATATATAACTTCATCACATTTCCAAACGTTTATGCAATATTATACTTAAAGTCTTTGCTATGTTGCCTGTTATTTAATACTTACATTAAAAAGAATTAAAAATTATTGGAATTATCAAAATTCAGTGGTAAAAAATTGAGTTGACAATTTGGCTTCCTTAAATATTTATAGAGAATAGAAGCTAACACAGAAGAAAGAATTTTGCAAAACAAACAAACTTATAAAAATATTGAAAAATAGTTTCATTTGTTAGGCCTCCGCGAATTTATCTGTGAAAAAAATACCTTCTAATATTTCGAGAATGTCTTTGAGTCCTGAAGCTTAATGATAGCCTCAAAGCGTTGTGTTAATGCTTAATAACATTATATTCTTAATATTTCTGGCTTAGGGTGCCTTATATATTTTTTCTGCATCTGGAATTCCATACCCGAGCGAAAAAATATTTCGCTCTTAGAAAGACCCCAAAGTGGCAAAATATTCTGCCCCGAATAGAACAAAATATTATTTTTTCTTAATAGTTTTGCTCCAATTCTAAGAGCCTTTTGCACAATATTCTGAAAGCAATATTTCCATATTTCCAGCCCTGAGAACACATCATGTAAGAATATTCAAAAAATGTTATATTTAGACCAAAAATTTAAAGCACGCAATTTTCATGCCGCAATCTTACGCTGTCATTCAGTAAATTTATCTATTTAAACATAAATTTCGAAGAATTTAATCACAGATGCGAGATCGTTAACCAAAATGTTAAATAGTAATTGGCCAAGATGGCTCTCTTGTGGAACACCAAATCTTGTAGCAACAACTCTTTAAAAAAGTCTGTAGAAACACTATCAGTCCACATACCCTTTTCAAAGGTTGTAGCAGTAACAGATGCTTAAAGTGTCAAA
>QYTT01093978.1:20155-30724 GCA_006980735.1 Dasypogon diadema | reverse complement strand
CGACCAAGCGCATCTGGACAACTTGGGCTGTCACTTCCACGAATGACACTTCTCCTGAGTTTGCCTTAAGTCTAGAGCTTGGGCAGGAAAAGTTGACCGAGACTGACCGAGACTAAATCTGGCAGCCGTCAATGAACACATTCTTGGGACACTTCGGTCCATTTCGAAGCGTTATTGAACACAGAAAGTGGACCGAGGTATCCTGGAAAAATCCAGTTTGCCTCATTAAACAGACCTATTGAAGGTATATGAGTGACATAACGTTTTTATATGTTCCCTCAATTTGCACCTTAAATTTCAAAGCGCGCTTTTTTCAGAGGTGTCCCCTGTAGGCCTAATCCTCCCATGCAAGGAAGCAATAAAAAGACACCTGTAAAATATTTTACCATGCAGAATAATGAAATGAAAAAAGCTCCAATAAATCTATGCATTGCATACTTATCGGTGGCAAACACCAAACTTAACACCAAGGTTACCCAGGAACGCAACCCCGAACTGATGCGGATCAGTGTTGCCATTATAAAATTTCAAGAAAAGCTCAATGAAACTCCATATAAAAAAAAGTGGCTGAAATACGGAACCGGGAGCTTTCTTTGTATAATTAATATATAGATAAGTAGGAAAGATTTTATATTTAGATTTTTAGTAGTTTTTTTCAGAAGAATTTCTTTATTCGTTATTATTGAACAAAATACTGTACAATATCTTTATATTTATATTATTGAAGGCAGAGGCTTTTAAAATAGCAGTCACAGGGACGCACGGTTGTATAAATGAGACTCAAATTTAAAGCTCGTTGATGAAGATTACCTTACCAACACCATCACTAATTATACTATTGTTCGACCAGTTTTAAAATCAGCATAGATTTTGAAGGTGTCATTAGTAGTCTATGACCTTGAAAAATGCAAAGCTTTGCGTTACTGTCGGCTCTTTTTTTGTAAAAAGCAGCCTTGGGATCGTGTTGTCCACCCAAATACATAATTTTCTCCCGAGTAAAAAATACAAAAAATACATAAAAAAACTTAGTTATGGGGATAACATAAATACTATAGTTGTGAAATCTTATTGGGGGGAATTAAAAGCAGTTATCACTTCCTTGTAGAAATTTGTTTTCGAATACACACCATACGATCCAATAGCCAATCTTCGATATAGTGAAGTTTAAAGATATAGGGATAACACAATACTACAAGTAAAAGCTTGTTCTGCAGTGTGTCAGAGAGAAACGTCCGCGTTGTTTTTTTATGTATATGGCCACCTTTATTAGAACAATATAAAACACAAAAGACTCAAAATCGTCGCACTAGCTAACCTATCAAATTATATACAATATATATATATATATATACATATATCATAATGCAATAAAAGGCATAGGACAATACAAGTAAAAGAACGCAAAAAGACTACCACATAGACCCAAGAATAGTACATATATAAAAAAACACAAAAACTGTTCATAAAATGGCACAAGAACTTATGTAAAAGGAAGATATAAGGTCACATAAAAAGTAAAAAAGACTCTAAAAAAAAGAACTAGCAAACACTAACAAAATAATAATAAAATAAGTGAGAACTTCAAAAAGAGCTCAAAATTTTAAAATTTCTGAAGATCCCAAATTTAAAAATAGATGAACGAAGAATTTATTTATGAGGAATAGAGTCCAGCGGGACCACCCTGTAGGGTCGGGCATTCATACGCCGCCACCGACGACCGCGTACAGTTGAATAAATGTGACATCTTTCATTGCCAGGTATTCGAAACGCAAGCGCTTCTGCACTCGAGTAACGAAGAGAGATTTAAGGGCCCATGTGTGTTCAAATACTGTGTCTCTGCTGGGATATCCACTCTCTACCCTCAAACAATAGTGTATACTCAAGCTCAAGCAATAGTGGTGAATCTTGGCGTTGGCCAGCGTCAGTATGAAGCTGATCAAACAGTTCATCCCACTGCAAAATAAATTCATTTGATTTCTTCTTTGATAGTTGCCCTTTGAAAAACTTTTAAATTCCCTGGTCCTTCGAGCCGGATTCAATCTTTTAAAATATATTTACGAGTTTTAAGAAAAATTCTGCATATTTTCTATTCATTTTTCATGGAAACATTATCTACTGTTTCAACATGGACATTCATGTATTCAGCAATCTTTCTACAAAGATATAAAAAATACTTTACTCCGATTGCCCTCATTTTCTTCTAAAGTCTCACATTAGACCCAGCTTAAAAGTTACGTCCCATAAAAATAAAGCGTATAGTGTTAGACAAAAGAAAAACGAAGGTGTTTGAGTTTCGATACTTTGAAATACCGAAGGAATATTTCGTGTATTTCGTCTTTTATCGCCATTTTTACGGGTGTTATTAAAACAAAATTGTTAATGGGATTCTAGACAACACACGGACACCAGAAGTACCGACAAGATTAGTAGTCAATGCCAAATACTGTGATCTTTCATTGAGCAGAACCGCACTGATGTGGGAGCGATTACCACCTTCTCAATTCCATGCGCGAGCATTCAAATGTTATATGCATCCGTGCTTAAGTCACTAAACCCACCTAAAAAAATAGCAATCGATTTTTATAACTATTGTTCTTATTAATCAATGAAATGAGATTTAAGTCGCTAGTATATCCAAGAATCTGTTGGATTTATAGAATATAGTACTTGAATTTCGATGCACGATGTCCCCTCAACGCTCATATTTTATACTATCCATTTTTTCTACTGTTAGGTTTAGTGACTGAGCCCATTTGAGTGCTATCTAATGTGTATAACCAGTGATAACAGGTTGCATATTTTCTTATAATACTCAATTTTATACTCATCTCCAGTGTGCTTCTTCTGCCTCAGCACGACAAAAACAAGGTGATCTGCATAACTTACTGCTAGGAAACTTTATGTAAATCGCTCCGTCATGCTAAATTGCATTTTTGTAGATAGTCTGCTTAATGCCAAAAGGACGATTTGACTGTAATCAGCCGGTAATGCTAACATTAGTCCCTGAGCTACTCCTTCCATGTTCACCTGATAAAATATGTGATTACGTCCAGTCTGGTTGACAGCTAGCCTATTTTCCGCAAAAAGCATACTTCGTGCTTAGGTCCGTTACTTAGGTTCTTGAGGTTTTCTGAACGACAGTTAAACTTTTTGTGCAGCCAAACGATGCGGCCAGGTCGTAAAAAGGAATGGAGTCATAAAAGCAATTAAAAAAGTATTTGAGCATGAGAAGGACGTTTTTCAATACTTTTGCGCCTTGGCTTGTCAATCAATTCGTTGCTTGAGTAAACAAAATCTGGTACTTAACCTTCGGGGCAGGAACTAACGAGCAGCTATTGCAATTAAGATGTCCCCAATCGATAGCCGTGACCTGACTGGGAATTTTCATTTCTAACATGTTCCTGACAAACAGCCTAATGAAATGGATGGATTGCATTTATGACAGGCAAAACTCACTATAAAGTAGTTGAAGGGTATCCTCAGGGCAATTTTATTTTGCATCAAGCGAACTTTACTGCCTGTGCAATTTTCCCTAATCGATTGATTCCTTTACGCCAACTGGTTGCAAAAAGAAGTAATGGACCTTTGTTGGATGGTTCTGTATTTTACGACCCGTTTCATATGAGCAAAGATGAAAATAAAATTTTTATGGAGTTGAGCTACGTGTACAAATAGCTGAATCTAATTTGAAAGCCCTCCCGTTCCAGGGAAGACGAGTTATATTGTCAATATTAAAACAAACTATCTGCGGAATGTGAAATCCGCCGGTTTTATGTCGTTGCATTGATTCCATTTGAAATGGGAGCGGCATCCGAGAGTTTTATGTCCATTTTCCCAGTTGGAATTGAATGCTATTATTTCTGTAGAGTTTGTAGTAAATTTGATTATTTGTTTGCTTTGAATTTCCGTATTAGTTTTAACTAAAGAATTTCAATGATGAAATGGAAATTTATTATTTCCCAAGAATTAAGGGTTCCGTGTAAAATAGCAAGACTACTTGCAATTTAGTCTTTTTATTTTAAGACGTTGACTGCTGTGCCGATCACTGGTTGGCAGCATTCAAAAGCTCCCTCACAACAAGGCCATTTTAACACAGAATTCTCTCACGAAAGCTTTTATGCTAATTGCTAAGATCGGCAAAGCCAAGTGATACCTGATATACTCATAAAGCGGTTTGTCACGAACAGAAGATAACTCAGAGTGGGAGGGCACTCTAACTTCGAAAGGATAAAGAATATACAGACCCTTTAATGCATAAGACAATGCTGATCCAAGTAATAACACAAACCAAGCTCCATCTTAAGCCAAAGCTCTTGAATGTGCCCGCAAATTACCCGAGTTCTTCGAGATCTTTCCCATGGCCCTTCAAAGCAGCTAAGATATTACAAAAGAAATGATTTCATTGTGTCTTCACAGAAAATCATCCAAAGAATAAATTAGGATCCGACAGTGCTACTCACACTTGTAATAGACTACGCTTTGGCTGTAAAACTGATGTATAATGAACTTCAGGTTCGGTATCGACATATTTAGGTGAAAGATGGCCTAAAGGACAGAAGAATAAAAGTAGAAACAAAATAGAGAGGGGTAGCTTAGAGTGGGACTCAAAACAGTCTGAAATCAACTTCCCACAACTGTGGAGAGTCCGCCTTCTGTTCAAGAAATTTCAATAATGTTTGAGTTAGTATGAAATTGTAGGTAATTTATTTATTTATTTATTTCATTATTCCAATTAATACGATAATTTATGGACTAATTACTAATCCAATTACAAATTGCCGTAAGACCTTTTATAAACATTTACTAATAAAGTGCATTTAAAAATAATTCGAATATGAATCCATTGAAACCATATTATTGTATGAATGTTTTTTGAATTCTAAAAACGGGAGACTTATTTCTAAGGTTCGTCCGGCAGGTAGGAGGCCTGAAAGACAGGCATTGCCTAGAAATATGATAAAGAACGTTGAAAATAATTTTAGATAATAGATCAAACAATTGATGAAGCCATATACTATATATATAGATATAACCTTCCTTTCTATCGTCAAGAGTTATTAAGTTAAATCGTTCCTCTGCAAACTCAGGGTAAGAATTACCAAATTACCAAAGAGAAGGAGACTGGTAAATCTCTTTTGAACGACTTCAACGTGATTAGAATATGACGAACAAAAGGGGTTCCAAATCTCAGATCCATGTTCTAATTAAGGAGTTGAAGAGATTGATGAAGGATTCAGGATTAGTAAACGGTCGGGAGATACAAACAATACGTCCGGCGTAGTTCTAAATCAAAGTGAATCCCTAAATAAATTACGTTACTAACCCGGTTTAAGGCAACGTTGTTAATATTATAAAGAAATGAGATTGATTGAGATTACCTGGAAAATGTAATGTACTTACACTTTTAAATATTAATCTCCCTTGAGTTATTAGAGCACCAATCGCTAAGTCTATTTAAATCATTTTGTAAACTGCAACAGTCATTCTTAGTATTAACGGTTTGAAACAGTTTGACATCATCAGCATACAATAAACAACCAGACTCAAATTTACGAGGTAAATCGTTAATGTAAAGTAGGAAAATTAAAGGCCCAAGGACAGTTCCCTTTGGGACTCCAGATCTCTACTTAAATGGACTAGAAAATTGGTCAGTGAAAACAACGGAAGGCGAGGAAAACCATGAAATATCGTCGTAATGGAAGCCAAAATTTTTAGCCAATGCTATATTATGATCAATTTTATCAAAAGTTTTGGAAAATCCGTATAAATCGATCGACAATCAACTTGCTTATTATCATCTAATGATGAAGCCACGACATTCGTGAAAAGAGCCAGATTGATGGTCTCCGTAAAACAGAAAATATCGTCTTCATTAGATGACATATATTCAATTTGACGAAGACGCCTACCATTTTCATAATATATATCTAGTGATAAAATTAGGATTTAGCGTTAGATTTCTGCACTCCTGCGCTGAATTGCTTTAACAATATCCGACGGAGGATCTTCATCAGAATCATATAAACAGTCCAGTACAGATATATTTGGATTAACTTTCAAGCTAGCTAGCTAAAACATGAAACGTCATTGCCATTTGACATTTGTCGATATAGTTGTCGATATATGTCCATTCTACAATTCTTTATGTGCGAATGAAAGCATTCCTCAAAAACTATTCATGAAAAATGACTTATAATTGAATATATAAATGAATCTAATAGTATAATGATAGTAAGGGTCTCCGCACAGAAATAAACCATGGTACTATGTTCTCCCGAGCTTACTCCACTGGCGAAGTAGAACAATCATCATAAAAACTAAAACTAGTTCTAGGAAGGCTCGTAGACAGTTTTTTAAGTCCCAGTTTTTCTATAGGCATATGTTTTTCACTGCGTGTTACCCTTTTGTATTATGGCACCCACTTAAATATTACTTTACATATTGTGAATTTCAAGGAGCTGAAAGCTTTACAAGCCACTCTTGATTTAATTTCACAATTTTCAAATGCTTTTAATGCTGTCTGACTGACAGAAAAGATGGTTTTGCTAACATGATTCCTTCTTAATTTCTCTATGGTTCATGTGTAGTTAGTCTGTAACACAGATAGAGGATAGTCCTTGAATTTCTGGGAAATTAGCTATTGTCTCTATCTTGAGTTAGTTTTATGCCTCCATACTGCATCCGGCGGACGGTCATGGGCTTTACCATGATATCGTCAATATGCCTACCCTGTTTGATTCGAAATACCAAGTTTTTTTTTCAAAAGTTCTCCTCATTGTAGTGAGGAATTTTTTTTTGGTTCTGTCGACCACACTCGGTGCGCTTTTATTCCAAGTGAATTTGGTGTACACAGTGATGTCTTAATGTACATCACCGGAAAGCTACAGTTGCATAGGGTGCCACAGAATGGTATATTTTATCATATACCAATCGATTCTTTGGAATCTTCTGATGAACTTTTGTTCCGATGCCCGTTCTAACCAGTCGTTTATCCTTTTTTAAGAATGAACATTTTTGCCCTCGAAAATCCCCTGTTAGAGATATCGCAAGACGAAAATCCCAGAGCTATCATATAACTTAGGCACCAAAGTTCCTACTCATATATGAAATAATTAATAACGTTCATTCAGGGCCTTTTGTTTTGTCTGTAGGTAATGGCGTATGCTACTTGAAATTGTTGCGCGGCTTACGTGAAGAGGCTTTAAGTGAGTCGATAACATATCTCTAGATTCTATAGAGCTATGGATCATGATTGGTGTCATTCCTGCGCTCTTCTTTCGTGAACTCTGATAATATTTGAATCACCATTGTGATTGCCAATGAATTGCACGCGGAGGAGTAGTGACGAGACCAACCTCATATAGGACACAGGCCTTGCCTATTATTCGCTTTCATATTTTGCGTTGGACCTAGAAATAAACACTAAAATGTACAACAAAAATCTTCGATAAAGAAATAAAGTCAAATACTAAAACTTAGTAGGCACAGATACCTAGTAGAAAATCTTGTACTTCCTCTTTATTAATCGAAGAATTCTATAAAGAAATATCTATATGATGTAAATGGTTACCATTGTAATGTGTTGTAAGCGATGGGGTAATTAATGGAGAATTTTTTGTGGAAATTCTAAAGTGCGTAAAACTACACATTGTCTTGTAAACGGTTGAGTAATAATTAAATAAAAACGGATTCAATAGAAAAGCGGTGACACGCTTGGTCTTGGCAATTCTGAGTGTAAAAAATATTTTTCGAATCGAATAATTCTTAGTTCTTAAAAAGTGAGAGTGAAAGTTATTCAAAAACAAAATTTGTGTTTAACACAAAGCGAAACATTCTCCTGAATTAAGGTCTTTATGGTAAAGGGACACGCAGCTATCTACCGTCCTATAAATGTGTAATTACTAACAGCATTAATTATTTTAAACGCACTCTAGAAGGCGTTATTTGAAATTCTAAATAGTATACCTTCCAAAGAGCCTTACCTATGAAAGGTATTCTATTTTGAGTGAGGTCTTTCTTGCAAGAGAGATCGTGGATACCTACCACCCTAGGACATCACCGAGTTAAAGTAATCGACACTGTAATCAACCAAGTAAGCGATTACCCTTACAGATACTGAATACGAAATCGACTTAGTAATGATTCTAAGTTCTAGTGGTTAACTACAAAACTTATTTGATTAGAAAAGTAACTAACACCAACCAAGAAATCAAGAGGTAAATGTCCAAAATCTGATCTAAAACTCTAGTTCCAAATTACCATTTTATCATCTAGTACAACTTTTTCCAATGGCCTACAAACTGAATGTATCGGTGTTGGGGCCCACCAGATAATCAGAAGCCTTGTCAATTTAGTGTAGGATTGACCGAGTACCAACCTAACTCGCAATCTGGTGCATCAATCCCACAGATATTCCTAAGCTATTCCCCTATTATGATTCGACTTTTCTTCAGTAAATTAACAAACAATCTCCTGTAAAATTAATCTAAATCACTGCAATTTATCGCAAAACTAGTTGAGTTTATTAACAAAATAAATCGCTTCAAAAGATCATTTTCTTGGCATAGTTCAACGAACGAATTATATTCACTCATCCATGGCGCTGTTTTAGATATTTCAAGATCGGTGCCTTAATGAGATCCCAAATAGATATATGAGACCTGTAACTGAAGCCTACGCGCCATATTCCCATCCAATTTGGTCTTCATCGTTGGTCGGATCGTGGTCTTGTTCTCTTTGAATTTATTTCGATTTGAAAAATCTTTTTACATCTCTTCTACTCGGTTTCCTTTTCTCCTATTTTTCACTTCGATTAAAACAAATTCAGTCCAGGCAACGGTGTGAGTTATGGGTATCTGGGATCGATTTTGGTGACCTTCACTTATCTTGATTATCTTCTAAACGAGTTTTTATGTCTTTATCGGTTCCACGAAACGGGGCGGCGCGTTCTGAGGATTTTATTATCTTGACCACAGCCGCGGGTAGAAAATTGGAACAGATAAATTAAGAACGGTGGTCCGGTGACCACCCAGATCCACAGATTTGATAAATGAAAGTGATACAAGATACACTTCGAGAAGCCACTTGTCACCGGGCTGATAATTAGAAGTCACCAAAGCTATCCCTCATTGACGACCAATGGAATCCAGGAGTTATGCTCTGGTTTACAACGTGTGAGTTGCGAGCCCAATAAGACGAAAAAGTTATTTTCTTAGGTCTTAAAAGGCAAAGAAGGTTCTTGGGCATTGCAAGACTTCAAGCCACACACAAACTGTCGAGACGTAGCGCCCACGCCGAATTCCCGGCCGAATGCGGGAGAGTCCAAAACCACAATATCCCACGGAACTACAGGCTAAACGCCGACCCAATGCCTGTTTGAATTGTTGACCTGATGCTGATGTAAGCAGTAAACTTTGGACTTTACAGTCACAGCTATTCCAGTCACAAGCCCATCTCCGAGTGTTCCGGGACATCTTGTCCGAATTCCTAATAATCCGTGGACTGTAAGGAATTCGCGCCTCCATGTACAAGAATGTTAGCCGCACCAGGCTGTTTCTCGGTGATTATCCCAGCGTGAAATGAGTGGACTGGTGTTTTTTACGCCTGGCAACATGGGAAGGCAATAAACTGCGGGACAATATTTTGCTGGTCTTTCCGCACACCTTCTGGGGACCCATCTCCACGCAGCAACTTTCGCATTTATTAAAAAAGGGACGATCATTAAGCCTGGAGGTGAATACAAAACGACAACGGTGGAGCAGCGGAGCACGCGATTACGAAAGCTCCACGGGGCAACGTTGGCGAGGACCGAAACGCGACAATCGACAAGGTAAGGTCTGTACTGTACGAGATGAGGAGAATCTCCGAGCCGCATCTTTAGCCCAGCCAACGGCTGACGACTAGTCTTTTTACGAGATAGTTGTCTGGTGTAATTGCGTGAGATTATTTCGCGATGGGATGATAAGACAGAGCGGAGTCTGCAGTCGATGATGATGACTCATAACATCTCACCTTGTCTAGTGCCTTTTCTAGATTTCAGGCATGGAGCGATTCCATCCAAAGAGAAGATCATGTGTCATTTATCTGATTAAGGTGGAAATTACTGCGACAGCGGTATTTGTTTGTTTACTTATTGGTGGGATTGGATGAATTGTGGTTGTTTTTTCTAGTTTCGTGTTTTAATTAGATCAAATTGGGCTGACAATAAATTATCTTAACGCAATCTTATCTTCTTAATTTAAGCAAATGACTCAGACAATTTGATTCAGTATTCTTACAGGGAGACAAGATGTTCTCTTGAAGTACTGTACATAGAAAATCGAAGCGGGGTCTTAGATTCCGTTGATATCACAGAAATTTAAAAAAATCTGGATGACTTGGCTCTCATCATTTAACAAAGTATCTGAGGACATTTCTAAGGGTGCACAACGAAACATGGATGTTCGCTGGTAGCTGTTTGATACGTGCAATTGTTGCCAGCCCAGCTATTAGCGACCGTCCATGTTCGGTTGTGCAAACACCCTAAGCCATAGGTTTAAGCCAAGCACCATCGAGGACGACGGGAAATTT
>QYTT01093976.1:18178-35187 GCA_006980735.1 Dasypogon diadema | reverse complement strand
ACTGAACTTAAATGCTTATATTTTTGTTTATCAACGCACCCTAATAAGTTTTCGAAGTCTTTCGAAATGTCGAAATCAGCTGCTTAGTTGATGACGAAGATGAGTTAAAATTTAAACACAAATTTTATTCCAAAATACTCACAGTATTTTAAGTATTTTGAGGCAATACAAAACTTCCACACGAATAAAATACCTTAACTACTCGATTAAAATGTTTTACATTCATGCATTTGTTTGACAGATATAAAATTCGAACTTAAAGTCAAATATCACCAGAAAGCTATCTTAAACTTTAAGTTTAATCTTTAAGATTGGTTGATGAATATCGTTAAGACCAAGAAAATCTAATATTTCTTGATGCATACGGCCCTTAATCTTCCTTACCGTAATATGCTTGACGCAATTTTACTGACGAGAATTGTACTTACGAAGCCATTCGGATATTGCACAGTAAAAATTGCACGCCAAATTATGGCTCATTTGCAACATTTGTCAGGTTAAAATTTCCCAGTTTCCTCTTCCCTAATTTCTCTCCACGTAAGCTGTGCTGTGTGCGTCAGAGGGTTGTCCCCTGAGCTTAGGCAATACCCTAAAAAATGATATCCCAAATGTTTCTGGTTATTTTTATTTCATTTATATTATTTTTGTTTGTCGGTTTTATACCGAGAGTTCAATTCATTTCCTTCAAATTAAATCAAATCATTCAAATATTTCGATATTTATTTAATTATTTCTTGAATATATTTACAGTACCGAATTTGTCACATGATTTCTTCTATTTTTTCTACGTCAAAATGTTCCTCTCTTAAATAATTTGCAACACTTTACATTCAAAACAAAGCTACAAGAGTTATCTTGTCGACGAATTTTGTCTTGCGAAGCATCTTTCAATACTCATTCTTTCCTCAGTAAAAATTTAACTGGTTTTCTTATTTCATCTGTTGTAATTTTATGTGGTGTTATAAGCCCTTGACTTGTGCTATATGCTTTATTTTCCAGAAAAAGTATTCCAGTGGCAATTGCATCTTGGTTGCGAAATATATGGTACAAACCCAACCCTTTCAAATGTTTAAATCATGCACGGAACCACTACACTTGTTAATCATTAGTTGGAGTTACAGATGACTTCAACATTCAAGAAATGGACATTTTTCCTGTTCACATATTCATCACTATTTTCTTTTTGCTTTTAAAATGTGAAATTTATCACATCAATGCAAAAAGGAAATTTATAGCTTCGACCCCATTCGATTGGACTTCGTTTCGCTTTCTTTGTGAAAAGGTTATCTATTCCCTTGACTTTTTAGATAGTTTTTCTACAACTTCCAGTTGTCTGACTTATTCCACCCCCTTTACTATTTCAATTTGAAAACCAGGATCTCCGGCAAAGAATATTTTAATTTTCTCAATAGATTTTGTGGATATCGCACACCTGCAGTCCCCGCAATTTCTACGAAACCTTTAGGCGCTTTGTTCTTCCAGCCTCCTTCCGCAACTCCCAGTGACTAAGGTCTTGGTTACCTGGGCGGCGAATGCCCGTACGAAAAAGACCGCAAATAGCGTGAATGTAAATTTATTTAAACAAGACACTCAAAATTTTACAATTAATTAAGGTCGCGAAAATGTAAATTGTTACTAAAAACGTTATTGCTTGACGGATTGCGATTATAGATCTATTTTTTAGTTTTATCGAAAAATATCGGCAACCGCTCGCTCTTACCAGAAAAACAAAAATCTATCTAAATTTTTGACAAATCTTTTTCAATTTTTTTAACTGGCCTACTTGCCCTAGCCAGTTCGCTCTGAACATTTCGCCACCATTCGCGGCTACGGAATTACGGAATTACGAGCAATAGAGCGAATTGTGGAATGACACATTTATACGTCGAAATTCTACACAGCTACCGCCACAACTTAAAGCGCCATCTCTTGTTTCACTACCCAGTAGGAAATTTTAGCATGAGTGATGGGGGAATAGCTGAATTCTGGCGAGAAAATTTTCCAGAAGGAAGTGTATACTTTTGTTTTCGTTATCACTACTTGTGGTGCTGAGTGAGTCATTTGCGTTTTTATTTTGACAGCGTGCGGTCCATTTTATTTTGACAGCGTGCGAATCCATTTTTTTAAATTTTGTAGCAGCTCGTTTAGGATCAAAACATATATTTATATGTATAAAGAAAATTATTTGATTTTTTAGATAATTGAGATATTTACATGGGAATAGTAAGTGCAATACTCTGGTGCAATAGAGCTTATAGTTACATGTACATTATATTGCACTAGTGCCGTGCACTTTGTATGCCGATGTAAATAGCGCCTACTTTTTGAAATATCTCTCCTTTTATTACGCTTTTTTTCTACAAGGAATTTCTGGTAATTACTACTTTCTGGGGTTACTTTTCACTGCTGAAATCGTCTCTTACCGGTAAGTAGGTTTGTAAGTACTCTCTATCCTAGGACATCAGCATGTAAAAGTAAGCTGTTCTGTATAAAGCAGAGTAAGCCCTTGACCTTACTAGTAGCCTATACAGAATCGATTCAGTATATACCCCAAGTCCTACTGGGATATAAGCACTTAGAAACTGCTCTACCACTCACTACCACTGCTCTACCACTACATTTTCTTTATTGTAAACTTTTATGAATAAGTAAAAAACTCTGCCATACTTTTTTTATTCCATAAAATTTACACCTTTTAAAATCTGATTTAATAACAGTTATGAGTACGAAATGCAAAATCTATTCTGGACTGTCTCAACAATTCTAAGATCAATCTCAGATCAATGAGTACAAGCTCAGTTTTATGGATATCAAGTTGATTTTTCGCTTAAAAGAAATTCCCCACATGAGAGCAGTCTCATATATGAGTTCGATTTCCATGTCTGAGATTTATTTCGAAATTTTATGAATATGAAAGCAAGATCAATCGCAAAATTTGAAATCAGTCTCACTGAAATCAGTGTGAATACGGCCCAATATATCTGAGAGATGTTTGTCGCATTCTTTGATTATAAAAACAGTGAGTTTTACAAAATCAGTATTGAAACATTAAATGATAGGTGAAAAAATACTGCAGAAAATAGAGGAACATAATATGTGGATGATTCGAGTGTAAGAAAATTTCCAATCTGCTTTCATTTTTTTAAGCAAATTTCTTAAAACTTTTTTTGTTTATATTATTTCTATAATTTTGCTTTTAGAAATGACTATTTTGCCGGAGGATTGTGCCATTTTATGAGACTTCTCGGAGTCCATTAAATGATATCCATGAATGAAACCAGAAAGAACACACATTGATAACTTCAAATCTGCCATTTATTTTCCATTGTCCAATGGTTTGCAACTATCTACTAATTATATTTGTTCAAGTAGAAAAAACAATGTTTTCCCTTATGCTGGTTTGCCAGTCAGAATCTGCGAATTTTAAGCTTGGTATATTTAAAAAGAAATATATATATAAAAATAAAAAGGTGAAACCTGGTCACACCGGTTGTCGATCGCTTGGTCTATACGACTAAATAACAAATAATGAGCTCAAATAACAGTACTCTCACGGAAAAGATATGTGCACAAAAGCTACTTAAGTATTTAAGAGCACTGAGAATAGTGAGAATATCAAACGCGGTTTGTGCAAGTCCAGTTCAGTATATTTGTGGAGTTCATGGTCAGAAGCCATGCTACCTTTAAGGAAGATAATTTCCTTCGCGTTTTTGCTTGGTGCTTTTAATCCTCAATGTAATGCGGGGATTGTGGACAACGAGGTTCAACTAAAATATGAACCGAATTGGGAAAGTTTAGACAAACGACCTTTACCCCAATGGTACGATGACGCCAAAGTTGGAATCTTTATTCACTGGGGAGTATATTCTGTTCCTAGCTTTGGGTCTGAGTGGTTTTGGACTAACTGGCTAGGTAAGTTTTACTATGCGTTATTTATATACATTTAATATTCTAGAAGAATACAAATCTAAGATCGGAAGAGCTTTCATTTGTGTTATTTTAAAGAAAACCGCGCATATTGTGAGTACTTTGGGATTGAATTTTAAAAATCCTTTTTTTGGAAATGCTTTGCTTTTAAATGGACTCTATCATACTTCGGAAGTTTTATCAAAAATAAATGCATACAATATTGCTTATCACAAAACATATGATCAATCAAAGTAGAAAAGTATTGTTTTGTACCGAATTTTAATCTTTTCGATCTCTTTCTCAAAAGTTTTAATCAGTTATACAGCAGAAAGTATGTAATCAATCATATTAATTTATTTATAACATTTTTGATAAGAAATCTTATCGAATATTGCTCTGATCTCAAATTTGAATAAGTGTTACTTCAATATAGATCTGAAGTACATTTACAATGGATATTTCGATAGCCTGTTCGTAATATTAATTTATAGTTTTATTTTTATTGTGCTCCTGATAAAAGATCATTTTACTAGAAAATGAAATTAAAAACCTATGAATATTCAATTTTTTTTTAAAGGTTTTATATACAATTTCTATCAATATTTAATTTTCGTCTTTATTGTTCTTACTGGCTAACAACCTGTTCCTATCTGCATAAGACGAAGGGAAATATTTCCCCACGAAGGGAAATGCTTGGGATATGTATTTATCTCCCGAACCAACCCGAGCAGAAATTTGTTAGGGCTAGAACTTGGCCGATTCAATTAGGGTCCTGATATAGCAGCCTGATCTAGCGCAGATCCGAAATGCAACGCTGTTGCGAGTGCAGGCCCTATAAAACTAACAAATAACATTCTTAAATCGAAAAAATGCAACTTCGCCTCAAAGCCGATCTGCTACGGATTTTAACTCACACCCATCTGCGTTGTAAGCAACATCTTCTGCCACTACGCCAACTTGGGGCGGATTCATGTAGCTCGAAAACGATGGTCGAACGATCGAGTTACTATATAAATTCCACAACAATTCGACCGTTCGACGATCGTTTTCGAGCTACATGAACCGGCCCCTGATCTTAACACCAAGTTTCCACAAAGCTCAGTATGTTTGTTTATGAAACTGAAACCACTTACGATTTCACCTTTTATTTAGTTTTCAAAAAATTCGTTCTCCACAACCTTCCTTTCACAAAAACTTTTCATCTCTCTAATTCGATTCTAACAGAAAGCCTGATTTTTGTTCTTTCCAGAGGAATTGCCAAATATGGTAACAAAACAATTTGGAATTCATTACCCCTCTCTAAGTCCCATTCAATTTATATTGGCGTCCTTTTCGATAGCTACAAAATAAACAAATGGTTTTGAAGTGGCCGAAATTTTGAACTTCATTATCGACTGCCATCAGTTGGCGAAATTTCAAAACAGAACAGCTTTTATGTCATTGGTTACAACTTAAATTTTGACTCGCGTTAGTGGTCAGTTATTTGTTATTGTTTCTATTATTATTATATTATATTTATTATTTTCCAGTATGATATCATTTTTTTAGAAGAAAGAAGAATACATTATAAGATTTCTTATATTACGCTACAAAATATATAGAATATTATTTGGACCAAATGAAGTTTGCTATGAAATTGCTGCGTTCTGGTAAAATCATCGGGACCATCGGAGGATCCCCATGAAATAGCTGCACTCTGGCAAAACTGTTCAAATCAGTGGAGGCACGCCTTATGCCCAATTGGAAAAATCCTAATAGGGCATTTCATATTAGGAACTGATGAGGGCTTCCAGGAACTTCCTAATATGGCATACCGTCCTACAGCCTGATCTGGCCCTGACGGTTTAGGGCATGCCCTAACAAATTTCTGCTCGGGATGCCATACTTTTTTCTCATATTACCCCATTTATTATTAGACGTAAGGGACTAATTTGAATGTGGGCTGGTGAGGCTTTTTATCCCGGCCGAGAATTTCACTTCATTACATCGCTCTCCCACTGCGCAAGAAAATATTTAGATACCTAAAATTTTCAGAGCGGGCCTGGAATTTAAAATGCGGAACCAACACAGTCTTTTATTACTTCAAGATTATGCTTTATATCAGTCTGACAACATTCGATACTCTTGAGGAAACTGGAGTGTTTCCTTTGTATAAAACTATAGCATTGGGATCTTATTTCTTAAGTACTGATCTGACATGTAGCAAAAACTTAAATATTGCTTATTAACTAATACTTATATTGCTTCATGCCACTTAACTCTAACTTAATCTCCAGAACATCTATAGGCTCGAATCGGCGGGCCTATAGTGTCGAAGCACTTTCCTAGGTTTCGAGTGGGTTTTTCGCCGGATGTGAGCTATATACTCACTTTCTTGAATGTTGGCAACGGACAACGGAACGTGGCTTGTTCGAATGGGGGTTTGTCGGCTCCAGTCCGTAATAAAGGCTGATAAAGATTTTCATCCTTCCGCACACACAATAATGACATCTTCGCTCGTTCTTTTGCTTGAATAACCTGTTTCTGGGGATTAGAATAGCTCGCTTTGCCTTCGGGTTAATTTGTCAGCATGTCTCCTTCACAAGGACTTTAGACTGATTTTTTCTAATTGTGAGCAAGGTGGTTTGCACGGGGCATCTTTTCCGGCGTGAAATTGGCAGATGCCTTCGGCTTTGACAGATGGCTTTCATGACGGCTACTCTCAGTGATTTGGCTCTTTGATCCATGTTCCTCAAAGTACTTACTTGCCCGGTTGCTTGACGACTGATTGCTGGTTCTTCTACTGTAGCAGTTGAAGCTCCAGGAATGTAAACACGGAGATCTTTGACGTGTACTAGTTGGGAGCTGTTTCGTCCGGGATTTTCTGAGCATATTTTGAATATGGCGGGGGATATTAATTGTACTATTCGGTACGGTCTGGGGTATTTCGGTGCTAGTTTTTCACTGCTTGGCCTCACTATTCACGAATCTTGCCGGTCGGGAGCTCTCACGGATTGATGGACTCAACTCAAGCAGTTGTTCTGGTTCTAAAAATTGCCGTACGAGTATGACCTTCATTCTAGTTTCGGTTGGTACGTCTTGGGTTTTGGACATGGATTGTAGTCTATAGTATTCAGCCCTACGACCCATTGGTGGCGGTGAATTGATTGCGTATCGAAATACGGGATTTGGTTGATGCGCAGGCTCTCCAATGTCGGTTGTTATGCGGCACTGCAGCTTCCGGTTCTGGTGACTGATGACACTTATACTTTCTTGATAGTGTTCCGTCTGTTCCACAGGACGAGCCCTGTAGGGCGGTCAATGCTATACAATATGTGGACTGTCCGCTGTTTCGCCACGGCGGTGCCTATCTTGGGGTGGTAAATGCTTGTGCGGCCACGGTTCTCTCTCGAATTGTTGAGTCATATTCTTTCCAAACCTCTATTATCTCACCATAAATTGATGTATTGTATTGAAGGTGTTCAGAAATGCCACTGGATAGTGGACAGTGCCATCTGTGTTTACCACTAAGTCTATAGATTATTATACCATTACTTTAGAAACACGTTATAAGCGGTAGTGTGACAGTTTTTAGTAATCAAGGAAGCACACTGGCACAACAATTCGATAGGCTTATCGTGGATGTGGGCAATATCGAAATAAATTCTGGCAATCAAAACTTCAACGGTCGTCACGACTGAGCATAGTTTTGCTGAGGGAGTAATCTTCCCATCCAATTCAAGATATGTCATCACTACCTATTTTAAGTAGATCTGAGAACCGGCCAACTCAAACCCCACCCCTCACAAGGAGTTTAAGTTTGGTAACCGATATATCTGTAAAAAAAAACACATTTACTCCTTTTTACCCGCTTAAGAGTACCTACCTGCGTAATAAAAAAAATGGGACAATCCCAACGGTTTTCCAGATAACGGCGCTTGAAGGTTTTCTGGTCCTCTTTTGGAATAAAAGCCGTATAGTTTATACTAAAGAGTATACGAGTGCTTATTCACTCTCCTGATTCTCTTTTATGGGGAGCTACAAATATTCAAAATCCAAATCTTGGCATGTTTACCCTTGTTTCACATAAATAGGCGAATTAAAAAAAAAAACACTACAATTAACATACACTTTCTTTCCACAATTCGGAATCCTCCCTTTAATGTGATCTCCTAACCTAACGTATCTCTTCTTGTTTTCGAGATAACCCATCCTGCAGCTGAATCTATTCTGCATCCATTACTGTAAACAATGAAGACGAAAATTACCGGAACAATAAAAAAGGGATAGATTTAGTGTAGAATATTATTCTAATTTCCCCTACTCTAAAATTTCCTTCCTCTTAAGCTGTGCATGATAGTGTTGTCTTCTGAGCTTAGGCAATACCTTGAAAAAAATGTGGGCAAAGTTGCATTTAATCCGGACAAAGTTGGAATTCATACGGAGAAGTTGCATTTGTTCGGACAAAGCTTCATTTAATTTGGAAAAAATTTGGACTTAATCCCAAAATGATATAAAAGGAAAAAAATAATTATCTATTATCGGAGACTTTATTAAACAATATGATAACAATTTCCCTTTATAGAAAATATATAAGCACATAAATAATCATTTTTTGGAATATTTTCATATTTTAGGTCAAAAAGTAAAGAAATATATAGATTTTATGGAGAATAACTACAAGCCTGGATTCACATATCAGGAATTTGCGAAAGATTTTACAGCAGAGCTTTTTAATGCAACAGAATGGGCCACATTGTTCAAAGACAGCGGGGCTCGGTAATTAGACTATTATCTATTATTAGAATATTAAAATAATATAGAACCTTTCAGATATGTTGTACTGACTAGTAAACATCATGATGGATATGCACTTTGGCCTTCCAGTCGTTCATTTAGCTGGAACTCACAAGATGTTGGACCAAACTTGGATATAATAAGTCAATTTCAAGGAATAGGAGAAAAATAATATTGTCAATGGTATATTTTTTCAGGAGAGCTTTCTGCTAGCATTAGGACACATACTTCGATGAAATTTGGTCTTTATTATTCGCTTTTCGAATGGTTCAATAGGTTGTACACTGAAGACAAGTCACATTCATTTCAAACTCGTACTTATGTCCGAGACAAAGTATTACCAGAGTTGCATGAAATTATAGCTTTGTATAAACCAGAAATTTTGTGGTCAGATGGTGACTGGGAACCTACTCCTGAATATTGGAATTCAACTGAATTTTTAGCATGGTAAATAAACCTTTTTATAAAATAAAACCCTTTTTTTCATTTAAAACAAAAATGTTCTCTTTCTAGGTTGTACAATTCTAGCCCCGTGAAAGATACTGTTGTTACAAATGATCGCTGGGGTTCTGGAACTCTTTGCGCTCATGGAGATTTTTACACTTGTTCGGATCGATTTAATCCTGGTTGAAACTTTTAATATTATTACTTTAAGAAATAATGTCTAAAATTTCAATTGTCAGGTATACTGCAAAAACATAAGTGGGAAAATGCTATGACTCTTGATAAAACTAGCTGGGGTCAAAGATTTGATACAACTTTAAAAAATTATATGACCTCAAAGGAATTAATAACAGGTAAACATGATTACTTTCTCAACTGACTGATTAATTGGTCGTTGATTCCCTGATTAGAATTGGTGACAACAATTAGCTGTGGTGGCAACATTCTAGTAAATGTGGGACCAACTAGGCATGGCACAATTCAACCAATCTTTGAAGAACGTCTACGGGATATGGGAAAATGGCTAAAAGTTAATGGGGAGGCCATTTATGGCAGCAAACCTTGGATTCATCAGAATGATACTGTAACTAAGGGAGTTTGGTACACGCAGAAAATATCGGACACCGGTAACATAATTTTTATAATCTGATAAGGCTTTTAAAAAATCTGATCTTAATCTAAATAAGATTTAAAACCTCCTGCTGTAAGCTTATATATATCTTATATATTTCCGCCTTTTAGATAAAATGTTTTTTAAGGTATTGCCTAAGTTTAGGGGCAACCCTATGATGCACACAGCACAGCTTAGGCTGAGGGAAATTGTAGGGAAGCGAAGATTGGGAATTTTAATCTGACAAATGTTACAAGTGAGCTACAATTTTTGCATGAAATTTACACTGTGGAACATCCCAGTGTTTTTGCAAGTAAGATTTTCGTCAGTGGAATTGCCCCAACTACTGGTACCCAGATAATTCAACGCATCCTTTGCTGGAATCGAACCCGTGCCCGCAGAGGAGATGTGCAGTCTTACTACAATGCATATAATACTACAAGACCTAGAAGATATGCAGCACCCCAAGATTATACTTCTCTGTTCACTTTAACGTAAATTGCATTTTTCGAACAACTTTTCTGTCCTACCTGTTATAAAAAAATATCTTTCTAGCTCGTGGGTGCAGTCTTCAAGTTCAGGTTGAATAAAACTTGCTGGCAGTTTACGTATTCCTTCTCATAAATACTATACGATTTCATGTTCACATTTTCACAACCATGATTATAGTTCGCAATCAAAGATTCTCCAAGTAATCGGAGCGAGTTCCCAAAGATGAAATCTACTGTGGTTGCTTTAATATCATTTTTGAATGAGGATTGTGATGTCTTCTTTGTAGGTTTCCGTCATTATTTTGCCATAATATGATCTTTTCAAGTTTTTCTTCCTAATTACTCTCTAACTCTAAACGTTTTCGTAAATGGAGTTTTTACACACGTCCGCGCCCGTATATTTGATAATGGATCAGACGTATAGTTCGGGATATAGTTTTCTTGAACCAGCTCCTAAACTTTAATTGGAATAACTGAATAATGATAAGAGCAGAAAATTAAAATTTTAAATAAAATACAATTATTTTATACAGAAATGTTGATTTAATCGTAATGTGGGAATTATATAAACATCTGATAAATGCCCTCCTCGGCTTTGCAAGCACATTTGCGTTCTTTTGACGAAATTTTCAACCATACTTTGGCATAATTGTGGCTGGATCTTAATGATATCGCTATATCATTAAGATCCAGCGTCTAATCTCCTTTTTCAAGGCTTGGGCGATCATGAGCTTGCTGAGATAAATTTTTGACTTAAAAAAAATCCGGAGAAAGAAGTGCAAAAGCATTAAGTCGTATGATCTAGGGAATTTCTCGTGCAATAATGTTATTGTTTCACGTGATGCGTGAAAAGTGGCACTTTTCTATTGAAACAATATGTTTTCGAGATCTGTACCATCCATTTGAGGCACATAAAACTGGGTTATTATGCCCCGATACCACTAACAGTTTTGCATTCCCCACAGCGTCTTCGTAGAAAAATGGCCCAATGATGCCTCCAGCCCAAAATCTGCACCAAACAGTGACACGTTTGGGATGCATTGTCTTTTCATGAAATAGATGTGGATTTTCGTCACTCCAACGCAACGAAAATCTTTCGTAAGAATACGCTTCAGAGTGCTTCTTAAAATGTTGCATTCTTGAGCACGATACCGAATGGATGTCCCCGGACCCGGACTCGCGGCCACATTCTGGCGAACAGCCGTAGCGTTTGCTGTTGAACGACCTGGACGAACACATGTCGGTGGTTTGACATCAATAATCTACCCAATCTCCTCGAATTTTTTGATTATTCTCTTCACAGTAGATATATTTGGAAAATTTTGTCTACCAAAAATTGGACACAATTTGAGAATCGTGGCACTCAAACTTCCATTATTTTTGAAATAATGTTCAACAATAAGAATGCGATGTTGTGACGAATAACGATCCATTTTTAACTATGGCGGACTGTCTACCATCGAACTGTCATAATGGTTTGATTGTCAACGCATAGCAGCAGAAATGGCGCTAAATTAAAATTTTGTGCTCTTGTTGGGATACCCTTTATTATGCTCGGCCTCATTTTATTTAAATTTTCCAGCAAATTCCTTATTAGACCTTTTCGTTATACCGTCAAATTTGATGATTTACAAGAATTTAAATATAATTATAAAAATAAAGTCTCCATATAATAAGGTTTCCTAGATCGGTAATTCTGAAAGTATAATAGGTAAATTTCGCAAATGACACTAAAATTATTTACAAATTTAGGAGAATTTATTTATCCTAGAGTTATTAAATGCAAATAAATGAAGGATGTTGTTTGGCAGCAAAGCAAAGCTATAAAACATAATCCTAATATTGATTGTTACTCACATTTTGGTGAAATTTTATGAAATTATAAATTTATTTGATGTTATGAAAAATGCTTAATTATTTCCTAATATAGGACGGACGGTGGTATATGCAATGGTTCTGGATTATCCTTACGATACAAATGATATCTACCTCTATGCCTTGGGTGGAAAAACTGATTCAGCTACAAAGATTACGCTGTTGGGCTATTCTTCTGCACATATAAAAGTAAATTTCAATAAATTTTGATGAAACAAATCCCTTTATTATTGTTTTGTAGTGGACCACGACAAAAGAGTTACTGCGAATTTACTTTCCGCCAAAACATCTTATTGATAAGTATGAACTTGGTTTAGCATGGACATTCAAAATAGATATTCCAAAATAAAACGACTGTAATTAAGCAAGTATCACTTGCGAAAAAATATTTTTTTGTTAATCTGCATCGGACGATTTTTGTGTTGCGACAAATATTATAAAAATATTTTGAGAAAAATAAATAAAAAGGATAGAAATTGTAAAGTTCTAAAACTATTTCATACTATTAATATATGTATGTCTATAAAAAGGTTGACATTGTCTTTTATTTTAAAGTTTCAAAACTACTCAAATTAACTATTAATATTAATGTTTCCACTTTTTACCATCTGCGCAGCCGATGGAGTGTAATGTTTTTAGGGTGTGTGCGCGTGTGTGTGTGTAAGCATATATGTATAATGGCTAGAACTCCTTGGTTGAACTATAGCTAGCCATTATTTTGAAATTTTATTTTATTTTCCGAGAAAAATACAATCAACTAAATTCACTGTTAATTATATTTATTGCACATCAAAATTATTAAGAGTTAAAGAACACTTTTAATTACCGCTACATATGTTTGATTCTTTGTTCCTTTCGATAGCCTAATTCGCTGGACATATCGGTAATGTCGGTATCAATTCTTTAGTTTTAAATTGTTGCGACGGGATACCTTTATTTACAATAATCTGTTTTTAAGGTATTGCCTAATCACAGCTTAATCGGAAAGAAAATTGGGAAAGGGAGACTGGGAAATTTTAACCTGACAAATGTTTCAAGTGTGCCACAATTTTTGGCATGAATTTTTACTGTGCAACGTCCCAGTGGCTTCACAAGTACAATTCTTGTTAGTAGAATTGCTTCAACCACTGGTACCCAGAAAAATCGCCGTGTCCTGTGCGGGATTCGAACTCACGCCAACAAGGAAGAAACTCTATATACGTGCGCCTCAGCACACTCGACCACCGGCGTGGGTTAATGAAATCATTTAATATGTACAGCGTGTTGCAATATGTTGTTATACACTACGTGATTCCTTAAAGTAATTACATTAAAAAATTGTTACGTGAGTGTGTGGACTAAGGTAGGGTATTTCGTCAAGATCAACGCAGTGGATATATGCAATGATGGTCAGGCCTATCCTGAGATTTGGTGCGATAGTTTGACGGCCTAAAATATATGCCAGGTAGCTGTTAGGCTACAACTGAATAGGGTAAAAACAAGGAAAGAAGCTATAATTGGTTTAGACGTAGGGAAGAAAAGAAAATAATGCGTTTGTAGTTAATTGTCCGCAGCTACTTATTTTTACATATTCGCCGCTGACCTTCAAATCTGCAGGCAACTTGTCGACGCACCCTTTAGCTTTAGTTTGCCATTTCGTGAATATTCCGTTGACCTGTAATAAACCCTATTCGCCATATGGGACCCGCCGTTTTGAATCTCCAAAATTTAACTCCAGATTCAAAATCAGCGACCTCCAAAAACCCATATGGACTTGTTTCATGATGATCGAAAAACTCTTGAAAAAGTTAACATTTACGATCGCCATATTTGATCTGCCATGTTGGATTCTTAAGCGTTAACGTTAAATTCGTAATCATCAGCCCCAAAAATCTACATATCCGTCATTTTGCCAACATACATATTTTCATGACGATCGCAAAAACTTTTGAAAAAAAACTTACATTTTCGGGTTTAAAAGATAAAACTTTCATGTGGCAGCCCTCTGAAGAGTTGGCCGATTTGATTAATTTTCTGTCAGGATATTTAGATTTTACTAAAGTACTTACGTGCCGAATTTTAACCATATACTTCGAAGCGTTCTCGTTTTAGAAAGAAAATATCGATTTTTTATTTGACATAGCTGGAGGTTTCATATGACAACCCTATGAAGGACTTTTCCAAATTGGTTTATTTACAAACTTGATATTTCATTTTTAATGAAGTATCTGTGTACCAAATTTCAAGTCTCTAGCTTAAGGCATTCTTGAGATAACTCGCGGACAGACAGACAAACAGACAGGCAGACGGACATCTATTAAACGACTTCTTTTCTTCTCCCATTAATAGCAACATAGTTTATTTTGTGCTCAAAGTTATAATACCCTACATCTGTGGTATAAAAATAGGGTGCATAGGGATTATGGATATTTTGCGGAGAATACCCGCAGCTGTGTTAGAAACACTTCTGGAGCTGTCACTAATGGATCTGTTTGTGAAGAAGATGGTAGCAGGGGACCGTGTATGGTACAAGTGGAGGACTGAGTGTGGGTACAAGAGAGCCCTGGATAATTTAAAACAAATCACTCCTAGAGAAGGAACCGGGGGATATTTTTATGTTTTCGGACGGATTTATAATCGATGGCAGGGCAGATGCTGGGATCTTCTGCGAAAAGTTAATTTTGATCTGCTATATTAACCTAGGGGGACGCACTTCGGTTTATGAGGCAAAAATGTTGGCTCTGGTTCGTGGGTGGAACTATTTAAAGGAGGATCGGAAGCGAGGAAGTAAAATCTTTATTGAACTGGACAATTAAGCAGTGGCCAGATGCATGGATCGGACGGAGGTTGTCGAGTGAAACGATCAGAAGAAAAGTTGTAGTGCTAGAGTGAGGAACACTCTGGTGGTTAGTTTCTTTGATTACTAGGAACAACAGTTTTGGATATCACCTGATAAGAACGATAGGAATCCTTTCCTCCTAGAAGATGATACAGACCGTTTCTAGAGATTACTGAGACAGCGGAGCACATTGTGTGCGACTGCCTGACCTTGAGGAGCTGAATGATGACTGCCACAGGGTGCCTCATGGGACAGATAACCTATAAATAATTGCTCGAAATAGCAACAGACATTGAGTTAGAGAACTGCTTAGGAACACACTGCAAATCAGTTAAGACGAATCTTGACAAAGGAATGGCGAAGGCAGACTGGCAGAGGCCTACTCCGATATCTCTCGAACAATGTTATATATATGAGGCTGTGAGAGGAAAAGTAGTCTAACCCAACGAACATAAATAACAAGAATACCGACTTCGAACATTGCAATGAAAAATTTTCATTGACCTTGAATATTTGGCTCTGTGTTTGCCAATTTATCTAAATAAGAAGGAAAAAGCAAGAAACTTTCACAATTTGCCTATCTATTAAGAAATATGACGACACGAGTTCTACCTAATGAAAGATGAAAAGGGATAGAATATCCGAGCTAAAAGTTTCAAAGAAATTCATATGTCCGCTTTATTCATCTTTCTTCTTCAATAATAGATTGACAGAGACAAAGTAGGTAGCCAAAAGATCGTTTCCCAATTCGTGGGAAACTCTACCTCTCGAAACAAGGGGAAGATATTTTTATAGCAAAAATTGAAACAACTTCTTAAAATGTTCTCACAATTAACTTAGCCCAGCAGAATAAAATTGAATTCACTTAGCTGGTTAAAATTCTTCTGAGAATATTCCTCAATTTCATTCGATAAAGATTAGTAATTCCCAGAAAAACTATAAAATCTTTTGGATTTCCAGATTGCTATTTTTCTTTCTTCCATTCTAAATCAATGCTGCAGGCCTTTTTCTTGGAATTGCACTAGAAAGAACGATTTTTAGGGCAAATATTTGTTTACATTTTGTACAACCACGTGGGGCACAAACACAAACTCACCGCGCCGTGGAAAATTTTACAGGCTTTTACTATATCGAAGTGGATTAAAACCTACACACTTTGGCTGGGTCGTGGAAAGCATGCTTCTTCTGAAAGTAAAAAAACAAATTCATTTCTCCTTTAACCCTTGGATTCACAGCCGCATACCCGGGTATGTAATGTAGGTTTCAAAACTTATTTGCATAAAGAATTTATACTATGATTGTTTTGAAACTTGTAGGGTTTTTTGCTGCAGCAATCCTCTTCCTAGCTGGACTTTCGCCGATTTCCTTTTTGCACAAGGATACGAGTTATTGTCCTTGAAAGAAATTTTCTTCACCAATTCACACCCAACATACCCGGGTATGCAGAACATTTTGTATGAGAATTCTATATTAGAAGACTTTAAGTGGGGTACATGGATAAAGGATAATGGAAGTCCTGCAAAATACCATAAATTTCTAAGCTGTACTCATGTCCCGTGCCTGTAAATAGATCAATTGCTACTCCTAATAAAAAGGATATAAGTTATTGTCCCGTGAACAGATTTGTTTCCCTTCATGTTGCATACTCATTTTATATGAAAATCGAATATAATTGATGCAAAACTTTTAGAAAACCGAACATTCCCGTTGTATTTTCTTTGAAATATATTAATTCATATGAGATGAATCCCTCAAGACAATTTTCTTTAATATAAAATTCTGTAAAGATTGTTCTTCGAACAAATTTTGAATTAAGCAAAAGAACAAATTAAAGTCAAAAAGTATTTTTTTTAATGTATATTTATAACCAAATATTACTTTCTTAGTACCATAAAATGGGGTGATAAGCGCCAGCGGGGTGTTAAGCGGCGAAACTTTTTTTTCGTTTTCAAATTTAAATTGCGCACACACTATACGACATAGCTGCCCGTTCGAACGCTTATATTGTAGCTTTGGGATGTTGGCAAGACTGTTTAACAGTTACTATGTTGAAACAACATTTCATTTGGCTGCAGCACGCGAATGA
>QYTT01093976.1:0-12538 GCA_006980735.1 Dasypogon diadema | reverse complement strand
TTGGGGCCACTCCTTTTTATCATGTTTGTTAATGATATTTTCAACTGCGTTAATTACTGCCAGTTGCATCTCTATGCAGACGACGCTAAGTTGTATTTATCCAGAAAGGTGGGGCTGGTCGAGGATGCCATTTATTGGTCAACAGTAAACAATCTTTTACTAAATCCTGATAAGTCTAAATGCCTGGTCATCCATCGAACCAGCCTTAATACCAGTTATTTCCCTCCCGTTAAACTTAGTGGAACTACTATTGCATTTGTGGATTCCGCTCGTAACTTGGGCGTTATTTTTAATAAAACTTTAACTTGGGGTGATCATGTAGACTCTCTTGTTGGAAAAGTTTTCAGCGGGCTACGTGCTTTATGGGTTCCTCCATTCTTGTTTAATTTTCCTGGCCAAAATTATCAAGTTTCAGTCACCCAGATACCTGCATGACTGTCTGCAATATAGTAGACCCTCTAGAACTATTACATTAATTTTACCATGGTCATATTCTCTGACATCTAAGCTCCAGTTCTTCGTCTATGCTATCAAACTTTGGAATAGTTTTCCCGCCTCATTGAAAATACTTTGGGAACATGCACACTCAACTCATTTAAAAACTCACTGTTCACTTATTTGAATTCTAATTTTGACTTGCTTTAATTATATTCTTGCTTACTTGTACTCTGATTTGAATTGATTCTATTTTTGCTTTATTGTTAAGTCTTTAGTTCTTTTTATCTTTATTTCTTTTCTTGTTTTCTTCTAGTATTATATGATAAAAATATTTTTCTTTCATCTTGTACTTTTTAAAAGATATAGAATCTTATTGTACAATGTCAAAATAAAAAATAATAATAATAATTTTTTTATGTAGATAGGCACTTTATTTTATAACTGTATAAAAAGACAAGACTCAAAAAACGCGGCTCTAACTACCCTATCAAATTATATATACAAAAGATATATGAAAGATACAATAAGCAGTAACATTAATAATTTGTTTCATGTCGTGGACGACGTTAAAAAGTTTGGACCATTGCCTGGAATTAGTTCTTATCCATTTGAAAATGTTCTTGGTTGTTTAAAAGCTTTGATCCGCTAAAATATGGCCTTAACTAGAAAGTCGATTCGTTTTCGACTCTCCAAATAGGGTTCTAGTTTACAAATGAACTTATCTGACAGCTGAATGATTAGCATCTGAGTAACACTAGGAAATTTAAGAAAAATGTCTCAATAATGTCTTTTTTAGACTAAATGCCCTAACAGGAAGTGTTTTAGGAAAAATGTGTTCTAGGGACGGTTGCGGGCAAAACAATCTGGCAGGCCTATTTACTTACTATTATTCCGACTAATACGAAATTTTCTAAGTAAGAAGAATGGACTTCAAAGTTGAAAAGATTCAGACAAGTTGTCCCAAAGGGCGAAAATTTTAGAAATTTGGACCTCCAAAACTACTATGTACAAATGCCATATTTTTACATAAAACTTGTAGCCGTACTTTTATTTGCAAGCTTACGAACTTAGATAATTTACTGTAAAAACTTTTCTACAAAATTTATTAAATATTTTAATTTTTGGAACCTTTGAAATACAAAGAAAGTCCTACAAAATGCGTAATTGCTCAAAACCAAATTAGGGAAAATATTTAAAAATGTAATTTTTTCTTATACATGCCTTATATTAAAGACGCGTTGTAATTTTTCTCAGTATAAGTATAATATTTACAGAAAATATTTAATTCTAGGTATTTTCCATGCATTTTATCTGTAAGGTATAAATATAAACACTTGAGTACAAATATTAATTTTCATCTCCATTTTGTTTGCAACTCAACTACTATTTCATTCCATCCATTATGTCAACCGTAAAATTCATACAACTGGTTTGAAAATACGACAATAATTAACCAAATAGACGTCAAATCGTTCTTAATTCGACGTCCGTTCAGAACAAAATGACCTTTTAATGTCCTGCCCTCTAAGTCGAAATGTCTAACATTACCAAAAATATACTGCTAAAATAGCTTCAATTTATTCCCCATATTGGGATATTCGACGTGCAATAGTCGACTAATTAACCCAAATAAGTTTGGTCCAATAAAAATTGTGAACCAAAATCTGGGCGAATTGACATCTTTTCGAACTAAATTCTTAGTTTTGAAAAGTGTTATTCATTCCCCTTCTTGCGACATAAATAAAAACTCTCCCGGTTAGGATATGAAGTTCTGTCCAGCCACCATAATCCCCAAGCCTTTCACCTACAGATTACCATCTGTTCAGGAATCCGCGTAACTACTTAAGAAATAAGACCTTCTCCGACCGCAGCGTTGACAACAAACGAAGAATATTTCAATGAATAAAACTGCGTATATATTTTAATTTTTTCGCTAAAAAAACGGACATTTCATATGAAAACACTTATTATTTTCGGAAAATACAATATATCCAATTATTGTGTAACATTTTCACATTTGCCCGTTTCATCTGTGTCAACTTATATCCCTGGTCACCGATATCGATGATATGACTATAGAAATTGAATTAATAATCTTATGTGTTGTTTCTCCTCAGCTTTGATTCATAAAGTGTTTAAGATCCTCTCAATTCGCGAATTCCAAGTTACCAAATTTCAAAATTCTAAACAGGAAAACAATCGTTTTGACGAGCAAAACGTGTTCATTAAACTCTGCACTTTCTGTATATATAAAGCTTTTTAGGTTATGTTGTATAGATTACCATGGGTAAACGTTGCATGATACAAAAACGACATTAATTATTATTAGACCTGATAAATGACATAAATATGTAAAACGAATCAAGAAGAAAATCGATCAACAAGACGCGCGAACACTATATATTTTCATATACATAACCAGAGCTGCCTAATAATGATTATTTTTGGAATACATTACCTTTCCATTACCATTCTTCCAATAATGGTAATGCTCATTCCCATTATTTTTGGCAAGTAATGGAAATGGGAAGTTGCATTACATTATTTTAATGCCCATTACTCACGCATTACCGGCGCATTCCTTTGCATTACTCGCATTACCGAAAATAATGAGAATGGTAATGCCATTACCGAGTTGTTAGTCTCTTTAGAAAATAATGTAATCGGTAATTTTATTGAAAGAATGGTAATGTAATAGTAATGGAAACTAACCAGCTCTGGTTATAACGTAACACATTTGCTGAGAATTTTGTTATATCTGTTTATAATAAAAATGTAAAAGGATTCTAGTTCAAAATTTGATATATAAGTTACAGGTGCAGCTTGTGCAGGTGGAAATGAAATACCGGTTGTAATCAAGATACCATTATACGAAAGACATTAAAAACAGTTCAATACTTGAAAAAGAAAATGTTGCAAGCACCACTGTTGTTCTTTCTGAAGTACAAGAAAATGAATGTGACATAATTTATTTATGCACGCACCAATTTTCTGTGAAATGGCCTAAAATTTTCAAGTGAATTTTCATATGGAGGGGCGAAAATTAAAGCAACGTAAATATCATTAAATTGGCAAGCGTTCATTTTGGCTTTGCTTAAATGAATAAAATTAAATTAAAAATTTAAAAAACCTTCGACACAAAAACCTAAGTCACTCTCGATTAAGTCATCAATATTCTCTTTCAGTGCGCTTTCATTTGAGACCCCACTCGAGTATATTTGCAGACATTCGGTTATTCTTCCCCACTTTCACCCCCCAGCAACTTTTAAACGGCTCAGCCGATTTTCATCAAACATGTCTAAGAACACTCGCACATAAGTCACCTTTAATACAAAAAAAAACTAAATTGAAATCGCTTCATCCGTTCGGGAGCTATGATGCCACAGACAGACAGACACACACACAGACAGACACGTCAAACTTATAACACCCCTCTTTTTGCGTCGGGGGTTAAAAATAAATGAAACCGCATAGGGCTCCATATAAAGAAAAATCAGCCAGGTAGTATGCTAAATTATTTTCTTTTTGATTGGATTTGGAAAAGTCTCTAGATGAAATTAGAAAGTTGATATTTAAGTTGTCGGAAAATTAAATTAAAGCCTTTTCAGCTAGGAACATCACAGAAGTCGGTAGATTTAGCGACAAAGTCGCTAGATTGGAAATCCTGGCCATAGTATGGAATATATCGTGGCCTTGCAAGCAGTGCGCCCCAATTGTAAGTCATAAAATGGCGTTGTGAACAAATGGAATTTAAAAGGTTTGCGCTGCGGTTAATTTCAGTAGTAGCTTTGAACATCATTTTATAGAAACATGCTTTCTGGGAAATCAACGTGGCAAACAGCAATTGTAGACTCAAGAAGATTACATACTGAAAGCCTGGCAAAATTATATAGTATTGAAGAGAGTGCTGAAAATGACCATTTTTGACGAACAACAAAATATATTTTCACCAGTGATGGGCATTTACGCATAGATTTGCATTGTTTACACACTGACGTAAAGAATGCGTAGAAAATGCAGACAATGCGCGTTTTGTGCCTAATAAGTACTGCACCTGATTTAGCAAAGCGAAGATTTTTCTCCACCTTAGCATATAAAATACGCAGTCATTGACATGAAAATTTGAGTAAATGCGGTCAATTTTTAAATAACTTTTATCAACTCACTAACCCTTGACTAAATAACTTTGTGCGTAAGAGTGCCGTTCGTGACGACAGTGTGAAACTTTGGGAAGAGTTTTAGGGTCTTAAACATGGATGAATTTACATTGGGTTTTTTGATTTAAAATGAGTGAATGGGGCGCTTTTCGATGGGGTAAAAAATTTACGTTTTTGGGGGTTTTGGAGTGGGGGTGGTAACTATTCCCCTTGGGGTCATCTAATTTGAGCCGTGTGTGATATAAATTAAAACTCTTACTGAGTGCTACTAAATGGCATATTTTTTTCTTCTCTAAAAAACTTTATAACAGACTTTTTCACCTGAATATCGTTAAAATCCGTGATTTTCGAATTCGTGTACGGAGGGGGTGTAGGGTGGTCAGAGGGGCTGATTTTTCTTTTAAACGCTTTAGATGATATTTTACATATTTCATGGAAACATTTCAATTTTCCATGTTTAACCGTTATATGGGTTTTGATGTGAAATAAATTTTACCGTTTTTCCATGTAAAAGTTCTTTCATATGGCAGTACTAACGTAGATGCAAATTAATATGCATGTCAGATAGATTATGTACCGTTATATGATGTTCTTGGAGCATGGATGGAGCGTATGAGAAAATTACCCCCTATCATTTTAAATTTGATCAATTAAAAAATTCCTTAATTGTCATCTATATATTAATTATAATACAAAGAAAGCTCCCGGTTCCGTATTTCAGCCACTTTTTTTATATGAAGTTTCATCGAGCTTTTCTTGAAATTTTATAATGGCAACACTGATCCGCATCAGTTTGGGATTGTGTTCATTACTTTGGGGTTGCATTCCTGGGTAACTTTGGTGTTAAGTTCGGTGTTTGCGACTGATAAGTATGCAATACATGGATTTATTGGAACTTTTTTCATTTCATTATTCTGCATGGTAAAATATTTTGCAAGTGTCTTTTTACTGCTTCCTTGCATGGAAGGATTAGGCATACAGGGGACACCTCTGAAAAAAAACGCGCTTTGAAATTTAAGGTGCAAATTGAGGGAACATATAAAAACGTTATGTCACTCCTATACCTTCAATTTGTGCAATTGCACAGCGGTCTCCTAGTATTTATAGTTATGACTAAAAAGTAGAAAATGAAATATATTAAAAAACTTTTAAAATAAATAATGTTTATAAATAAAGTGCACTAAAAAGTAAAAAACAATTTTCTATTTCTCAGTGATATACCTACACAAGAAAAGTATTTGTGTAAATTTACAGCTTTTGAAGTGTATTACCCACGCTGGTGGCCAAACGGGCTGAGGTGCACATCTACAGATTTTCCCCCCTGTTGGCGTAAGTTCAAATCCAAAATAGGACACGGCGTTTTATCTGGGTACCAGGGGTTGAGGCAATTCTATTAACAAGAATTGTACTTGCGAAGCCACTGGGATGTTGCACAGTAGAAATTTCATGCCAAAAATTGTGTGGCTCACTTGCAACATTTGTCAGATTAAAAATTTTCCAATCTCCTCTTCCCTAATTTCCTTCCGACTAAGCTGTGCTGTGTGCATCATAGGGTTGACTCCTGAGCTTAGGCAACGCCTTAAAAAAAGTTAATAAAAGTTTGGGTATCCATAACTATAATCACAATTGTCTAATTGCAACTCATGCTCAAACTTTATTAATGTACATGAAAAGCTGTAAATTTACACAATTTCTTTTCTTGTGTATATCACTGAGCAAAAAAAAATATTTTTTACTTTTTAGTGAATTTTATTTATAAAAGTTATTTATTTTAAAAGTTTTTTTAAATATACTTTAAATACTAAATGGACATTAGAAATTTGTCAAAACTGAAGATAAGTAAATCGAAATACATTCATATTTTGTTCACTTTTTGTAATTGCTACTTTGGCTCTGCTACGCAATCTCGAGACACAGTATCTCCAAATGACGAGAAAATTCACTAATCTCGAATTCCAAAAAGAAGAAAAATTGTGGACAAATTAAAATCTTCGACGATTAAAATGTTCCCTTTTACTAAAAGTAAGGAAAAGTTGTCAGTGGTGAAGAAAAATTTCTTATATTCTTCCACTTTTCATAAAAAATTTAAAGAATTCGAGATTTAAATAGTTTGCAATTTTTTAAATAGAGATTTCGTATGGGCCAGACATTCTGTATAAAATACCTATCGACGTAGTTTTGTTTCTGGATGAAGTGCGAGAAGGAACATAAGATAAATCTTAGGATGACACCAATCCCTTAAAATTTTACGAACATAGTCGGTGAAATTATATGCTGTTCTCGCAAATACTACTGCTTTTCTTAAAAAGTTTTCTACTATTTGATATGTTACTTTAATAACCTAAAAAATTAAAATTCGCAACACTAAGAAATGTTATGTTCTAATGAATATTTCAAAAAGGGATGGATACTGAAGTATTTAAAGAAAATGGTACTGAAGAAATATTGTTAAAATTTAATTTTATGTTCTTATTAATTTAAATTTAAAAATTATATGAGAATAGTAAATGCGTAACCTTAACCTTCCATTAAATCTTAGTCCTCCATTTTTTCAGATATGTGAGAATGAAATTTTGAAAAATGGTTAAATCTTTGCATTTACCAGAGAATTGAAAAATTCGTAACTTTGGTTCTACTTATCGAGGTATCAAATTAACGGGGACGATACATACAATGAAAAAAAATTAATAACAAAAACTTCTGGGGAACAATCTTTAGGGTTAATAATAATATTATATAATTATTAAAAATCTCAAAATACCTACCTTTGCCTTATTTTAAATATACATTATTTATTGAGCCATAATGCAAATATAGTGAAAATTTCAAGGTGGCACTCGAAAGCATATGGCCCGAGTGAGACTATAGCCCAATTTAAGATCTGAGTTCGAGTATTTAAAACTGCAAAAAATCTCCCGTAAATTTTCTTATAATAGTCTCTTTTTATACCCTATATGATAAATAGGGTATTCTAGTTTTAATTTAAAGTTTGTAACGCATAGAACCAATAATGCTAGAGCAGAATGAATTACGTACGTGAATTACAGAACGTGAAAGCAAATCGATTTAAGTATGTCAGTCTGTCCGTCCGTCCGTCTGTCTGTCTGTATACACGATAACTCGAGAACGAATTGAGCTAGTAGGCTAAAATTTGGTATATATTAAATAAGGAACAGTTTTATGAGACGCTTAACCAATAAAATGAAAATAGCTCATATTCCCCCACTCCTTGGTCGGGCCGCCATATTGAATTTCAAGATTATTGGACATGATTCGAAAAGGAAGCAATCTATCACTCAAAAATTTTGTACAGAAGAGTTTCATGAGATGAACTGCATTTATATCATATAAGGTATCAAGTAATTAGCCTAAAGTTGATTATATATTTTATGTTTTTAATTTGGTATCTCTTTCCATCAAATTTTATGGAAATATAATCTTTCTTTCCGCGCATAATTTTGTTGACGCCATCGCTATAGTAAAATGCAGTCACCATGTCGGAATTCTTGGTTTTCTTTTCTTTACACTCTAGTCTAGAGGTACATGCGTAAGAATCGAGGTTTGTCCTTGTCGCCTGTTTCTTGAGAATTTTCTTTGAGTTTTTCTACGAACTATAGCTCAGTGTCAATTTCATCCTCTTGAAATTTTTTATTTTAATAGATTTTATTGCCAATTTTAACTTTTTCGTGATATGGCCTCTTTCAGAAATTCGTTTTTTATCAATTTCTTCTTAGGTGTCGAAGACAGTCACTGTACCTGTGATGTAAGGACGATATATATTCTGCTGACCAGCGTCGCCAAAAATGTTGCTGAAGCAGGGAGATATGTTGCCACCTCTTCAAGTATGTTGGTTTCTCTCCACAAATATCGGGTTCCGGAGATGCCAGTAAAGGAGCTTGACCCCAAAAATGTGCTGGTGTGAGGGCCTGCTCGTCATTCGGGTCAGATGAAAGTTGGGTTATCGGCCGCGAGTTTAGTATAGCTTCTATCTGACAGCAAACCGTGCTCAGCTCTTCGAAAGTCAACAACGAGTCCTTAAGAGTTTTACACAAGTGTGATTTCGCAGCCTTTACAGCAGCCTCCCAAATCCCCCCAAAATGAGGTGCTCGAGGAGGTATGTGATGGAATTGAATCGCTTCCTCCGCACACCAATCTGCAATCTTCGATTGCGTCTGCTGGCTGAAGAAGGCGTCACGTAGCTCCGATAATTTTCTTTGGGCACCAACAAAGTTTGTTGCATTGTCGCAATATAAATGCCTGCACAACGTTCGTCGGGTAATAAAGCGTTTAAGGGCTGCTATGAAGGCATCTGCTGACAAGTCCGACACCACTTCGAGGTGAACACCTTTGGAAACGAAGCACACAAAGACCGCAATGTAAGATTTATACGGCTGCTTCCCCCTAAGTCTGTAAGTGGTCATTATGGGTCCACAGAAGTCCACACCCGATGTTGAGAATGCCATTGAAGGAGTAACTCGATCCTTCGGGAGATCACCCATCAGCTGATTCATGAACTTCGGCCGATATCTAAAACAATGTATACACTCCTTTAAGATCTTTCGGGTATAGTCTCTTGCGTTGACGACCCAAAAACTGACGCCGAAGTGTTGAGATTAACGCCTAGGCACCTGCATGGAAATTCTTCAAATGCAAATATTTTATATAGGATTTAACAAATGGATTGCCTTTGGGAAGAAGGATGGGGGATTTTGTGAAATAGGGAATGTCTGCATTCTGCAGACGCCCTCCAACGCATAGCAACTTGGAGTTGTCATCAAGGAAAGGAGTTAAGGATTGAAGACAACTTTTGGGGCTAATCATGTTTCCCTTTTGCAGAGATTCAATTTCTTCTTGAAATTCGACTTGCTGTATGCTCCAGATTAGACTGAAGAATGCTGCCTCGAGTTCTGAAGCTCTAAGATTTTTCACAAGGGTGGGTTGTCCTTTAACTTTCAACTTGAGATTATTAATGAAGCGTTTGACATACGCAAAAATTCTTCGATTTTTTGAGAAGCTGCTAGTTTTATAGACTAGGAATGATTGCTGCACTATGCAAGTCATGACTTTGGCTGTCTTTCTTGTTTCCGGTAATTGAATGGGAGCTTTGTTTGATTGTGGCCAGCACTCTGGAGGCTGATATAAGAATTCAGGTCCAGTAAACTACGACGATGATTTCAATTCTGCTGGCGATGCCAGCAGAACGTGTTAACGTGTCTCCATACTGCGCTGTCCGTTAGCTGTTGAATTCTTGACACCCGATTAGCGACAAATGTCATCCACGTAGCTGATGGGCTGCTAACCAGCCTAACACAATCTGCGAATCCGTCCACAGGAAAATTCCATTGAATTCTTGTTCAATGCTGCTTCGAACCTTCTTTAGCAATTTGGCAAGTAGCTCACAACCACAAAGTTCTAAGCACGGCAGCGTTCTGATGGGCTTTGTAGGAGCCACCTTCGACTTTGCACATTATTCTTTTTAGTTCTGTCAAAGGTTGTGCCTCTCATGCCGTGACTTTAACATTTGTTAAATTATCTTAGGACCTATATTTATGTCAAGTTTCACCCCAGAATCCTTCTCCTATTCGCAAAAAACTGATTTATTGTCCAAACTCTAAACGACTTTGTCGCCAATATCAACACATACCGCTGGATTTGTGACGTCATATAGTACTGTTATGAAAAAATAGGTGGGCATATTGTTTTATATATCCTTCTGTTGTATATCGCAAATTTTATTTGACATTTTCCAGGAAAGGAGAACCCACTAACCACTGTGAAAAAATTTTGATTTTGCTAAATAAAAGTTTTTTTTTGAATGATTGTTCTAATTTATATTGTGCACCTACTGAAATTTTTTAAACATATTTCTATTGGTAATTAACGTAATTAAATACTGTTATTTTAACTCTATGTGAACTGTGTTCGTGTTAAATAAATTTTCAGCCATTGCCCAAAAATTGTTTCAAATTTGAAAGTTGGCACTCCGTCCATTGACATTAAAACATCAGTGCGGAGAAGGCTCAGTGTTTTTAATTTCAAGCGAAATAAATCATCAAGCAAAATAAATTAAAGTAAAAGTGAATAACAAAAACAAAAGCAATAAGCTTCAGCCATGCTGATGAGATTTCCTTACCGTCGAAATCGAAACACTCCACATTTTTAAATGCTGGCACCTTGCTAGCAATTTCCATCTACAAAAATATTTTGCCTTTTGTGGAACTTTAAACAGGGAACAAGAATTTTTTTTGGATTTTTGAAAGCAATAAAACTAACACAAAATAATAAAAGTGAAAGCTAATAAAAGAAAGTGAAAGTGTATTTTAAATAGATGACTGTTAACGGACAATGACCATAAATATTTATATATCGGTCACTCTATGCAAAGTGAAACCAGATTTTAACCCTTCAGGATTAATTTTAGCTACTACACCAATATAAATAGAAAAAATTCGGGGCCAAAACACCTGGTGGGCGCCACATGGTTATTACATAGAGTCCACGAACTCTGAGACGGGACAAAAATACTGTATATAGCGAAAACCGAATATATTGTGCACTAGTTTTACTTCACTTGTTGAATTCTTTCTAATTAATTAAACACAGGGATAAATTTCAGTTTTTATGCATAAAATATCTTAAATGAGATATATATTATCCTAGTGGTGTTCGAAAAATTATTTTCACTGCGGAAATTAAGTTTTTCCGGGGTTATTTCCGCTCGATGACAGGTGCAGCCCACGCGGAAGATTTTTGTTAATAATAAAACGTTGAGCTGTTAGTTGTTAAGCGAGAAGAACTATGGGTTACGGTCAATTCGGTTGTTTAACTCGTTTCAACGGTGATGTAAAGTACGGGCGTAAAAGGAAGTTTTTCCGCGATCGAGGTTGAGGTTAGGTGTCAGTGGAATGCAGCGAAGATTTTGGTGATTTAGTGATTTTGGTGTTATTGAAAGATAAGGCCCGCCCACAAGCTATTTGAATTATAGGTACAATCCATTTTAGGTGGCGTGCACTACCTAGTCTATTCACATCATCTTGACAAGGTATGTGTCTTACTTTAAATTCCATTTAACTTATCTAACCAACTATACTAATACAATACTGGCTGCGTTCGGTTGCCAGTCATGACTTCACCACGCCGAAACATTTTTCAGGTTTATTTCGCCTTCGAGCGAAGTCACTGTTCGGCGCGCGGACTCAACTGTTCTTAGTAGGCGGAGATGTTTTGACGAGTGTTGTTTTGTTTCTAATCGTTTTTTCTACGAGTCTCAAAAAGGATCGCTTATCGGTCACATCAATTCTCGGTCATCATTTTAGAAAATAAAATTTAACTCGAGCTTTACCAGTTCACAACGAATTGCGAATCCAGTGTGTTTAGGAAATTTATCTTTTGTGTCCTACGCTAATACATTATTAAGCGTTACAATTTATTGTTATAGAAACTTCTTGGTGCAACCAATTTTAGTTAATCAAGTTAATCGAGCATTGATCATTTCATTTCGAGACAGTTTATTGGCATTACATCCTGTAGAACTCTCAAGGCGTTTATGGACATTAAACTACTTCGTTCGAATTTCTATTGAGTCCAAATCAGTTTTGATGTGAATTTGTTTGTAACGAACTTTGCATTGTGAAAACTAATTTATAGACATTTTATTAAAGAGCAATTATTATAGTGTAAACCCGTGTTATATATCACAGCTTGCAGGCTCTCCAGTGCGTATCGTAACTCATATATAATTTATCTTCCACAGCTTGTAATCTACGACAGTCGTGTGAAGCCGGCATCAAGAACAAGGTTCCAGTCACAAGTGGAACTTTACCGCACCAGACAAGGAAGCAATTCTGGTTAGGATTTCCTGCCGCAAAATCCACAATACCCCAAAACAGACTTCCAACAGTGAGGAATGAGGATGCGACAATCCGGGAAAGTGCCTTCGCAAA
>QYTT01093973.1:0-16271 GCA_006980735.1 Dasypogon diadema | reverse complement strand
ATCAGTTTACAGTGTAAAGCGAAAGATGAAAAAGAAAGTTAATTCATTAAATTCTTAATTATATTGCTTGAGTTATATGTATTCATTTAAATATAGCTTTGACTTGTAGAATATGTATATATTTTTACTGTACAGACATGTTTTGTTTATTAAAAGAAGCTTTTTCGATTATCCGTGTTTTTCGATTATCCGGCATTCCTTAGCCAAAATTAGGCTCGGTTAATCGAGGTTTTACTGTATTTTCATTCATTCAAAGGCTGTAAGATCTTGTGTTGCTTTTCCAATAATTTTGTGAAGAGGTGATCTCTTGAGAACTTCTGAACCTCATAAATATATCAAGTAACAAAAGTACTTCGAAATCATAGATTTTGTTGTTTTTTGGCTCTCCTGAAAAGTTGTCAAATTTGACTTAAGATGAGTTGCCTTGTACGTAAAGTGAGATTATTGAGATAATTTTTCGTTCAGTACTAATTTTATATGGGAGCGGGAAGTCCTCCGTGATTTGTTTCACATTGGAAGAAATCTGTATAACCCACGGGGCTTTTAAAGTCGTTCAGTTGGCAAAGTTCTTGGATGTTATTAAATCAAAAACATCTGGTCTTTCAACTTGCATAAAATACGAACTCGGAAAGTAAAACATTTCCGTGAGCATTAAATCCCTCACCTTGAAATTGCTGTCGAAATTAAATTCTTTTCTGTGCATTATTTCTAGGGCTCCGCACACAATTACAAACTAAGGCAGAATTTAATTATATCCGTTTCAACAGCTGTTCGGATTCGTAGGAAGGCGGAAAACAAAGAATGCCACAAAAAATATCACGAAAGGAGTAATCCGATACTTGGCAACAAAAAGTTAAGTAGACCTGGAAATCACTGCCATCTCCACCTCCAAGGTTCGTTTTTCCTTCCGTGTTTGTCTTTTTCTGCTCGAGAAACTCTTGTAACTTTGTAACCGCTTCTTGTGTGCTTTGTCTTGTTAATACAAGAAAGTTGGTAATAGTGTCCTGGATTCAAAAAGAAATGAACAAAGACAGACGTCGTCGAAATTGCTTTATTGATCCTGTTTGGTCTTGGGTATTTCCCCTTGTTTTCTGGCAGCTCTACAACTGCACTTAACTTGTGTAAATATTTTCACATCTGAGTAATTGTCAACGGAAAACATCGGATACTGCAGCATCCATTAATTAACCGGAACACATCAAAAATTTCTTACGTTGTATGGGTGTGGTAGAAGTTTTACCCTAATGTCTGAAACCACCCCGACCAACCATTCAACTTCGGGCGTTAAACATGCCGTATAAATAATCTCGCATTACAAAATCCGATTGTTTAAAGGAAACTTTGTCTTCTGGGTGCGGTGTCCCAGTCTATACATTGCTTGATTCGTATCTCCACACTGCAAACCAGAGAATGTCTTTTTTCTTATAGGTACATATTCAAATGTTCTCTTGGCACTCTAAAAGGAAGGATAACGGTGACATATGCAAATTACAACGAAAGTCCTCAATCCTTTATATCTGTCACGTATTCACTTTTTCCACACACGACTTCACATTTTGGCCAAAATTATTTGAAATCTTCCTCAGAAAAAGTTGTCTCGGGTTTTCCGGGCTAGTGCTGATAGAAACTTTGAGTGATACTCATAAAACTAGGCTAAAACTGAGGGAAATGTGTAGATAAACATTTAGTTTTTTCATGTACGCGTGAATGGAATAGTTTCTAAAAATTTGAAGTAGCTCCACATTACATTATTGAAACTTTTACAATACTTGAAATTTCAATATTTGCAATATTTGCGATATCCTCCACTAAATTTAAAAATTAGGAATGTTTAGTTTCAGAAAAAAGCCTTTCTTCTTGGTAGTAATAATTTTTCAAATTCTGGTAGAAACATTTATTAATCTTTCAGTCCTATAATTTAATAAATCAAGTCAAAATGGTTATGTAAATCTTTCTTTTTTATTAATAGATTACGCAATGGATAATTCTTTCTACCTGTGATAGCTCATGATTGACAGCTTTCACGTCAAGTTAAAATCCACCCTTTTACCGGATAATTAAAAATTGCACCCTGCATACTTGTGACGGGGAAATTAATAAAATAGAAGAAAGAAAACTACAGTCTTCAAACGTCGGATGCAAGTTTCCACCAGCAAACCCTTAAATGTTAATTGAATGTACGCCAGTGCAGCTCGGATATCTTCCTTTTCAGTCACATTTAAAATATTTTACATTTACAAATACGGATAATTATTCGTTCAGTTTTTTTAGAAATTACAAATTAATGTGCCCATTCAATATAAAGTGGTGTAACACAGTTTTGTTGTATTTTGATAAATGTTACGCTTAATAGAAATGCAATAGAAAATTCGTGCAGCTTTTCTGTAGCCCGGATTTTTTTTTAGCAATGTCTGAACTGAATCTTGCTCTAGTAATAAAACTTATTGAAAATGCGGATTTTTAAATATTTCGGTATTACTACAATTGTAATTCACACAGACCATTAAGTTAAAGGCCCCCCAGATCAACGCGAAATATTCGCAGCGCTGGCGGCGATGAAAATTTCGCTAACATTCGCGATCGTTGAGATTAAGAAATTCGCGTATCTGTGAAAATGTATTCATCAGACCCCATCACTCCAGTGGAAAACGTTTTCACTCCAATGGAAAAATGGGCAAAAATCTGACATTTAGTGTTCACCAAAAATTTGTTGATTTCTTTAAGAAATAATTCTAATTATATTGTTTAGTTAAACAAAATAAAACCACTTACCGTTTTCTTCCAATTCTACACCAATTTGATCTTCTACGCGATCTTTATTGCTCAGGTTTTGTAGTTTTCGTACGTCGGATCATATAAAATTAGATTTTGTTTCACTAATAGTAAAACTTTTATATAAATACCATAATAAAATCACTCAGAAATAACCAACGATAGCGAAAAAACCGTGCGTCCAGCGAAAGTAAATAAATCGCAGTGGTTTCGCAATCGTATGAGCGATATATTCGCATCAGTGTGGGGACTATCACTTGTCGCCATGTGCATTCAAATCAATGACAATTTCGCAGGAGACAGGCTCGTTGTCGCTGCAAATATTTTGCGTAGGTCAGGGGGCAGCCTTAACAAAATATTCGTGTTTCTTTTATTATTTTTTTTTAAATTTTGGGTTTATATCTTTACATCAGAGTTGTATTCATTGTTAGTATTTCAAACTTTCAATTCCATAAAATAAGAATTATGTGCAGACGAAATATATGAAGTAATGTGCTTTTCCTCTCTTTGCTTATAGCTCTAGAACTTTTATAAAGTTTCCCACACACCGACACCATTGTGAATATTTCGCGTTGGTGTATGGGACCCTTAAAGGTGTGATATATTACCCTTTAATGAGGCCGGTCTACCTGGTGCTCTTAAATAAGCTATCCTATTAAATATTTTATATGGATATTTTTTTTTGTAATTTAACCACTTTTTTTTGTAACTTAATTTGCAGACAAGATGTAGCGTGTTGGGTGCATCAAATCGATTTCATAGTACAATGTTTGAATAGTCAGTAAACTCTAAATGAATTTCAAAGAAAGTACGATGATAATTTTAAATATTCAAATTAAATTAACCGCCTTTAGCGCGTTGTCCATGACATGGCGAGAATCCGGGAGTGGAGGTGACCTTACTCTTTTTCTGACGGGACGTAAGAAAGATAGCACGCTGGATTAATAGATAAAAAAATATAAAATAGTTTTAAAAAAAATATTTTTTATTATAACCGTACTATTTGGTGGAAAAAAAATAAGTAGGACTATTGTACTGTGAGTGTGATTACGGAGAGAGATTGAGTGCTACGCGCCGTTTATGTAGGAGCTGCTATCCCTAGATAAGTAGATTCTAAGATTTAAATTTTTTTTTAGATTTGTTGATGCATGTCTTAATTATGATAATTCAGTTTGATTTAGTTAGATAATTTTGCATGGATAGTTTAAGAATATTTATTATATTTAGTGGGGTGCATGGTGGCTGCCAAAGGTAGAACATAGGCAGGTGGTATTTGTAAATTTGTAACAATTCTTTTGTAATCCACGAAATAATATTTGCTGAAGATAGAAGTTAAAACAGACTAGTTTGAATGAGGGTTTCCCCTTCCGGAGTGTCGCTTCTCAGTTTAAGCCTGTCGCCCAAACGGCCAACGGGCAGCGCTTTACTCGTGCTGAAGGCATAATCCCTAGACAAACGAAGATCGAGCTAAATCACCTTAGCACGTTACAAACAATCATGTTTACTAATTCCGTCCGTCTGTATACACGATAACTCGAGAACGAATTGAGCTAGAAGGCTGAAATTTGGTATATATTATTTTCAGAAAATTTGTAGGTCTCACTTCGAAATTGGGCCGAATCTCCCCACTCCTTCAATAGGACACCATATAGAAATTTTGGGTTATTGGGTACAATTCAAATAGGGAACGACGTATAGCTCTCAAATTTAGTAAGGAGTTTTATGAGACGCTTAATCAATAAAATGAAAATCGCTCATATTCTCCCACTCCTTGGTTGGGCCGCCATATTGAAATTTTTGGATTATTGGATATAATTCGAAGGGAAGCAACCTATCACTTTAAAAGCTTGTAAAGATGATTTTTATGAGATTTCAAGTCAGAAAAACAAAAATAACCCATGTCGCCCACTATTTGACCGGGACACCATATAGTTTTATGAGATGAACTGTATTTATATCATAAGGCTGATTCCATATTTTATGTTTTTGAATCATGTAAATTACTACTTTCATGTAGTCATATATTTATCAACCTACAACTTGATTAACTGGAACGAGGGAAACGATTTTACTCATATTACTAAATCTTGATGATTTTCAAATTCCTGAATTCTTTTACTGTTTAAAATAGTAATAAAATATCGGTTTGATTGTTAGTAAAGATTTCTGCTTTATTCAATCACATCCATCTGCGTTATAAGCTATTTATTTAGTTTTCAAAAAATTCATTTTTCACAACTTTCCTTTTACAAAAACCTTCTTTGATCTGTCTAATTCGATTGTAACAAAAAGCCTTAAAAATTGTAAAATTTGAGTCAAACAAAGCACGAGACAAAATATAATAAACCATTTGTTTTAATTTCTGGCTGTTAATCGTGTAGCTTCTCTGGATTTCTGTGTTCAATTCATCGCTTCTTTTTCTAATTTTTCTTTCTAGAGAAGTTACCAAATATAGTAACTGTTTAGACGCAGACCTAAAAAGATAAACAATATTATGAAAAAACCATAATTTCTAAAGAAATTACCTTCAAATACCGATTAAATGGCCCCAAACTCCTGTCTCCATTGAACATGTTCCCCTTTCTCTAAACTAAAAAAAAAAAAACATTAATCAAAAACTATAAAATGCAACTTACCTGACTTCCATACTTTGATTTCACCGCAGCTGTCAGAACACAGCATATGACGGCATCGATCAGATCCAAAGCAGCTGATCGGCTTTGGGTCGATAAAGATGGTGGCAACACCAAAATCAAAGATGGTCAAGATAGTCGCAAAGAACTCACCGAACTAAGTAGGCACAGATCGATAAGAGCACAGTGCAGACGGGCCCTATAAATATCGTCTCGCCTGCAAGGTAAAGTCTCTGGGCATTTACCAGCGACTTTGTAAACATTTGGGATTAACCAAGAAAATTAATAGGAAAAAGCAAGTTGGGTGAAATTTTAATTTTGAGTAATAAGAAAAATCCAAAATTTTTCCAAGTTGGACTTGGAAAATTTTTGTTTTGATTTGGGAGTTTTTGGATTTTTTGTTTAACTTAACTTTGGGCTTAGAATTTTTCGTGAAATACTTTCACACTTAGGAAAGTTTGCTATCTGGACAGTTACCAGATAGACCAATTTTTCAAAGTGTAGAGATAATTTAACATTCCAACTTTTTGTAACAATTTTTTGTGTGGTCATTTTGAGTTGCTAAATAACTAAGAAACCAAATTAGAATTAGTTTCTTTCTTAGTTCAATTATTTATTGTTTGAATTTTATTTAATTATTTTTATTTAAATAAATTGAATTTGTGCTACTAGTGTGTTTCAAGCTGTCAATCCTTGATTCCGGCACCTTTTACCCCTTTTTTAACTTTCATTTTCTAAGTGCGTTCATTACCCCTTTCAATTGAAGTGTGCATCTTACATCCCCTCTAAGCTCATTCAAGTTATATTGGCGTCTTCGTATATATGTAGCTACAAACTTAACAAATAGTCTTGGAGAAAATTTCAGACTTCATTATTGACTGCCATCAGTTGGCGAAATTTTAAAACAGAACAACTTATATGTCATTGGTTACAACTTAAATTTTGTCTTGAATTAGTGGTCAGTGAACAGAGTTTACAAAATTATTCAGAGAAGTTCTTCTTTTACATCTATATGAGCAGCAATAAATTCATATGCATTTTCCCTATCCTTTCATTCCAAAATGAGATATTATTTTTAAAGTTCTTTACTTGGTTTTTTTCTTTCTTGCCTATTGCTCCACGCTACGGCGGCTTCCAGATGGGACAAATCGGGTCATTAATAAATAGTAATATGGTATGTAACTAAACATTTTGTGTAATATATAAAATTGGAAAAGTATATTTAATAAGAAGTGTAGTTGTGACATAAAGTTTTTAAATAGTTTGGTTGTTGTTTCTATTGTTATTACATCAATTTATTGTTATCCAGTATGATATCAGTTTTTGTAAAAGAAGGGAAGAATTCATTACATTGAAGCATGGAAGGCTATAATATAATTACATTAATATTATTTGGGATACAAGAAAGCCCTATCTCAATTTTCCATAATAATTCAAACCAAGTCTGGACTAAGCGAGATTTTATGCATCAAACTTATTCGGATTCAAACACATTTAGAGTGGTCCAAAAGAGCATTCGTAATTTTCTTCATTCGTTTATCTCGTTTACTACCATCCATAATTAAAAAATCTTCTCGCAGTGATGGGACTGAAAATATTGCTAGGACAAGTAGACAAAATGTTGGTAACCGGCAAATTGTTCGCAAATCAAATCGACAAATAAGTGCATCTTCGAAAACAGCGGGTTTAGACAAAACTCATTGATCAAGTATAAGCGTAGAAAGAGCCCGCGGAATTCTTAAAAAGGATGGTTAAAAATTCAGACAAAAACATTTTACTTCTCTGCAATTCATTTAAAGCACGTAAAAACTCTCACGGTTCTATTTTCTGATGAAATTAAATTCCACAGGCTTTTGGAGTGGTATAAATAGATTTTTGCGAACTTCTTTTGCATTCCTTTCAGTTTTCCTGGTAATAAAGTATTTTCATCTATTTACATTGCTTTTGTGCCTACCCTTTTGTAGAATTTTGTGCACTAGTTCTGCACTTATAGGTATAGGGTTCCTAGTATCTGACATATTAAACGAGATAAGCGAATGAAAGCAAATTACGAGTACCTTTGTTGGGGTTGTGGTATGTTAAGTTTCACAAAAGTTATTTTAAATCGTATACGTGTGATACATGTACTTACTAGGTTTTCTCTGGCCTTGGTATACTGTGTAATTATTTAAACTTCTTATAATAACATTGTAAATCGAAATCCCAGTGTTAGAAATGAAAAACTTGAAACTTTTGTAAAGTTTAATCTGTGGTTTTCGAACCTTCGTCTTTTTAAAACATGAATTTGAGTAGTGTCATTAATATTATGACCTCTCTTTTAATTATATGCGATGCGAACGATTGTCATTAATATTATGACCTCTCTTTTAATTATATGCGATGCGAACGATTGTCATTAATATTATGACCTCTCTTTTAATTATATGCGATTCGATTTTGCGAATTGAATAAAGAAGCATGATGTACTTGATCTGTTTTACCTTGTGTGCTATTGGTATACATTGGAAACTAAACACGTTGTTATGGGAATGTAATATTGGCTAAAATAAATCTTTTTAGGAATACGGAAGATTTGTTGACGATTTATAGGCGAACAGGAAAGGGAAATTATAAAAGATAAGTAGTACCGTGCGACGGGGTGAATTGGCCAGTTTTTAAAATTCAAAGTAGTATATTCGAATTTTTCCACAATGTCTATTTTTTTTTTTGTGTTGATTTGAACATCTCTTTTAGTACTTTCAGAAACGATATCAATATTGCAGGTTGTATCACGATATTTATACTTTATATAGAGAAAACATCGTTGTTTTTAAAATCTCAACAGGGGAAGAATTTTCCAGTCAATTTTTGTGGCATAAATAACAATAGGAATATGTATATTAATTTTAAAAATTTTATTGAAATATTAAGAGGAATGAATCCTGATGCAAATAAGCAACATCTTAACGTTTTGTTTTGGATTTGCGTTTTTTTGTTATTGTATTTTTTTGGTTGGTTTTGGTCTGTATTCACTTAAATCAGTGCGGTCACTGTTAAGTTCTTCATTATCATCGCTGTTAGATGATGTTTCTTCTTCGAAAGCTACTTCAAATGAACTTTCTAATGTTCTTGACATTAGACGTGATGGTTGTTTGGATGGACCAGCTGTTTGTTTAGAAATTCCCGGCGTTTGTTTATGTTTTTTCAATTGTCCTTTTGATTTATTTTGTTTTTTTTTCTGTTGTTTTTCCTGTTCTTTTCTTTTTCGTAAGTCTTCAACTTCTTCACTTGAAATACTTTTGCCAGGTTCAACATCAACATTTTTACTTCTAACTTGTATAACTGATGGTTTGTGTCTTAATACTTTCAAAAGATCAGCAAATGATTCATTAATTGCATCAGTGTCTATATTAGTACTAGTATTTTTATCTTCACTAGTAGATAGTACAAAGGCAAAGAAAAAAACAATAAAACAAAACAAAAACTACAAATATAACCAAAATCAACACAAGCACTTTTTTTGGAAATTATAATTTAAAAAAATTTTTTATTTCTATTAACCTTTTCCTTTTTTACTATTTTTTTAGGAAATCGATGAAACTTTTACGTGACAAAATTATAGACGCTCACTAAAATTCTAACCTTCTCAACCAATAAAATTACCAGCATGTTTTAAAAGATGTCGTTTTTCACGTACCTACGCACATGTCAAGTTGTATTAACTTGGTATACAATGCTACCAACAAATTTTTTTCTTTTCAACAGAGAACACCACTACAAATTATATTTAAAATCAATTTGTCGGTAACAAATTAAACTACATGAATTCAAATTTCGATTTTTTGGCCAATTCACCCAGTCGTACGGTAGTAAAAAACATCTCCGACTTCTTTGGTTTATTTGGATACTAAAATGTAATGAACTAAAATATATACGTTTTTATACCCTGGATGTAGACTATTACGAGTTTAAATAAACGTTTGTAACGCATAAAAATATACCAGATACACAGAAATAAACTATATTGCCACAAATGGGAGAAGAAAGGGAATCGTTTGATAGATGTCCATTTGTCTGTCCGTCTGGCTGTCCGAGAGTGCCTTAAGCTAAACGCGTGAAATTTGGTACGCCGATAAAATTGAAAGATTAAGTTCGAAAATGGGTCAATTTGGACAACTTCTCCATAGGGTTGCCATATGAAACCTCCAGCTATATCTAGTAAAAAAATCAATATTTTCTTTCTAAAACGATAACGCTTACAGGTCGATAAATAAAATTCGGCACACATGTACTTTAGTAAAACATAAATATCCTAACAGAAAATGAACCAAATTTGGCAAACCTTCCAGAGTACTTCCATATGAAAGCTGGTAATATAAATTATTTTCAAAAGTTTTTGCGATCGCCATGAAAATACGCTTATATAGATTTTTCAGGTCGCCGATTTCGAGTCTGGAATCAGACTTTTCAAATTCAAAATGACGGATCTTATATACGGAAAAAGATTTTCTAAATGTCAACGAAATATTTACAAAATGGCGAATATAATTGATTTTGGAGTTCCTTTTTACGAACATGACATCAGTTTTTACCCAAGATGACGGATCCAATACGGTGAACACATTTTTGAAAGTTACATAGAATAGTCATGAAAACATGTATAAATATATATATTTTTCCGCTGTAAACCAGAACTATTGTAAGTCTATTAAAGCAAATTTTACGCGGGAGCTGTTTTTTTTTTTAAAGCAGAGATAATTTAAAAATAACAAAATATTATTCAATATTCAAATTGCTCTTCTGTAAAATTTACTTTAACGTGGGACTCCTGCAACAACCTTGAGGTACCTCACCATTCGTAAGTCTGATAGTTAAGTAGAGGTGTAGGTAAATTTAAAACCCTTGCAATTGCCGAATTTTTAAGGAATAAAATTAATATGGGCTAATTCAGAGCATTTTGTCCAATCAATTTTCCTGTTATTTCTACCCAAATTAACGAGCAAGAACTCGGATTCATTACACAACGACCACGCCAGTGTAAACTCCGTTAATCTACTTCAGCCATAAGGAAGATTGCATAGTATGCTCAGACAGAAAAATTTTAGGAGAAAGAAGGAAACTCGACACCATCATTCGTTGGCCTGACATACAGGTTGGTGATTGCTTCTAGAAGCGTCAATCCCTTAAAAAGTACGAAAATTGAACTTTTGTTCTCAACTAGTTAAAATTTTTATTAGTAAAATAAAAAAAAATCCATTAAACACAATATTTTTTTAAATAAAGAACTTACAGTGATGTTTGAAAAAAAAGGGCATCAGTTTGAAGTTTTCAGTTACCTTGCTTAATTCGATGTAAACAATTTTCGTTCCCCACTTAACTGAACCACATTTTTTGAAACGTGTTATCACGAGCTTTGTTCACCCCAACTTGGATGCATTTTACAATGACAAATAGCACCATCTTAGAGTGATGCATTTTTTTTAGCATCACCTTACTCGACCCACTCTGAAATGCAGGTGAAAAAAATCGCATGCGCGTAGGATTAGTAATAATTTGCACTTTATTTTACTCCAAATTTTTGTAGTTGCTACTTAAAATATTTCCTCTAGGAATCTGGTTGTTTAAAATCACTTTTTTCATATATAACAGTCTTAGCATGCTTACTCTGAATTTACTTATTAGTCATTTCAATTAAAATATCGTTATTTGGGAAAGAATAGATAAAGCCACAACAACAACAAAACACAAATTAAAGGGGATTAATTCCAGGCGTTCAATTTTATCTAGGGTTTTCCGCTGCTATCATGTACAACTTTACGTCGTTGTGTTTTCTTCCTAGCGACCCTTCTGGTTTTGTGTCCGTTTGCTTTTCTTATTTTAGGACTTTTATCTTTCAGTCAAAGTTTTCCTTAACCCTGAAGCCGAAACTCTAATCTTAGGCAGGAATCGAAGGGGCGTACAGGTCCACTATGGTTTAGTGACTAGGAAAGAGGATGTGATTCAGTAAAATATTATTTTCCATCATGATGTTTTGTCAACTGTGGTTAATCTCCAACATAAATTACATCTTCTTAAATCGACATAAGGAATTGCCAATGCCTCAAATAAAATCTTAGCAAAGCTTTCTGTTCGATATAACTCAAGTGCTAAGGCTGCAAGCCTTTTCTAATTTATTTAATTAAGCTATTACATAATGGAAGTAGCAGTTTATTTCAAATTCGTTAGATACATATTTGCTAAGGTATTGGAGGTACTTGGAGAATAAATATTAAGGAGTATATAATGTTCCGTGAAGTAATTTTTTTAAAATCACATGCATTAAGAACAAAATGCCGAGAGTACACAATTATGAACGCAACACAGCAGAAGTTTTTAAGTGTGCAGAATGGCGCCACCGAGACTACTTAATTTCACGGTCTCCAGATGATGCAGCTTGCGACAGACGTCATTAATTAAATTTTTGTACTTGTTTTCCTTGAGCATCCTATACTTTGGCATATGCACTTGTGGATCGTGTTATAGCGAAACAATTTCAAAGTAAGTGCAAAGTAAAAATATGTCGGCTCTGCAGAATTTGTATCTTCTCAAGCAAAGTTGGAAAAACGAAAACGAAATGAAGTTGAGTGGCGAAATTTTCGGTACAGAAAGTTCATAACGTATCGCAAGCCAAAACGAAGACTTGTAAATTAATGCAAAACTTAGGTAAATAGCAGCTATTACGTAATTCACAAGGAGATAACGAAGAGAATAAAAAATTCCGGCAATATATGAAATTACACACCTTACGAGAGAAAGGGGGTAGTAGCTTAATACAAAATGGATCAAAAACTGAAAGTTATAGAAAATTCTAAAATGAAAGGTGGGAAAGGTCCAAGAGACATATAATGCATATAGTGTTAGTTTATACAGACTCTTGTTACTTCTCAAAAAGGCCGGTAGTGGTTCAATGAATAACAAGCGGCAGCGAATGATCAAAAATTTCTACTGCAAACTAATTAAAATTAAGTGCTTTGGAATACGTTAATTCATAATTCAGACTGTATGATTTTTCAGAAAAGCAGATGAGTTTTTACTTCCTCGTCTATTATCCTTTATGGCTCAATAAAGCCTTCTTGAGTATACAAAAAACAGATAGACTTTAAATTAAAGACCTCAGTTTCAGTTTTTTCTGAATTTTGCAAAACGAGAATATCCTCACTAAAAGGTGATAAATTTTTGTAAAATTGTTTGGTTTGAGATACCTGGATCGGATAGTTAGCGATAAACACTATTCCGAGGCATCGCTGCGCAGAAAGCCAATAAAGAAGTGGTCAGAGATGAGAAGCCTTTCTACTTTTAATTGGTCAATGGCATAAAAAGGATACAGCTCACATTTTTGCGATCATTTTTTCGCTATTCGTCCCAGAAGAAGGGCACTGAATGTTCACTGTCTTTCTAATTTCGACTGTCTTCTACTAAATTCAGTTGGAAATTTTAAAATTCAGTGTTAAATTCGTCAGAAGCAATAATTTGTATCATGTTTTACCTACAGCAGACAACAAATATGTTTTGCTTATTTGTCAGTTGACTACAAGATATTAAAATTTCAGGAAAGTCGGAGACGAACACCCGGAGTGTAGAATAATACTGTGTCACTATATATATACATATATATATATTTATAAAAGAATACCATTTAAACTACCAGAATGTACACAGTCATAACTTTATGAATATTGTATATGTATGTAATCTTTAGGACTAGAATAAGTTATCACAGATCAAGTTATCACAGTAAGCTCAGTTGGAATACAGTAATCTTGGAGAAAAGACTGTTTATCTTATTCCGATCACACGCAACATGTCGCAATCGGTTCAGTATAAATTGTTAAAAATTTAAATCAAGTCAAAGTGGGTTGATAAACTTGTCGAATTTACGGAAATTAAATTTAAAATGCAACAAAATCAAAACAATGGGATATGGTAATTGCACTAAAAACTAGAAAAACTGGAAAAAATGTTACACCTTAACAGCCACGTGGACGTTTTGAATATAAAATTTGCTGGGATAAGTGAAAACTTCGAAAAGGAAAAGAAATTGTAAGAAAATTTTTGCAAAAAATACCAAACAAAAAAAATTCCAACATCTAGTGAACATATAAATTTAACGTCCAGAAATAAAATCATGGAAGCTAACTTAAAGAAAGTGAAAGATTTAGTGATAAGCGGCAACAAATCTCGAAATTGAAAAGTTTTTAAGAAGGATTTCGAAGATTTTTTAGTTGGATGCAAAGCTACCAACGAAACTGATGCAGTAAAATTAGCATTACTTCGAAATCAGTTGGGGGAAGAAGCAAAAGAACTCCTAAGGACGTTGGAAATACCAGAAGTAGATCGTGGTGATTACCCTAAAATAATACAAGCTTTAGAAAAAAATTTTGTACCAAAAAAAAATATTATATATGAACGATATGTTTTTTATTCTCGCAATCAGGTCGAAGGAGAAGCATTTGATGATTTTCTCAAAGATATAAGAAAGTTGGCCGATTCATGTGAATTTCAAGAATAACAAGCTATGATCCGGGATCGAATTGTACATGGAATTTTTAATAAAAAGTTACGGGAGAAATTATTACAAATGGATGACGTCAATCTAGACACCGCTATACCACAGTGCAGAATTTGGGAAACACAGCAAGAGCAAATAAATCAATTACAGGGCCAACCATTTGTTTTTGCAATTAAAGAGGCAAAAAAAGTTTCACGATTAACAAATCCCTATAACTCAATTCACAAGAACTTCGTGGGAAAAAGCAATGCAAATCGATACAACGAAGTTCTGTTGCTTGGCCAACCAGAATTCTTTCTTTAGAGTTTCTTGAAAATCGTTGTGTTTCGAGATCTTCCAAAAACGCGCGAAAGGAGAAGGAGAGAATAGCTTGCAGGGAAATAAATCCGAACGTGTTAGACAAATGGGTGGAGAACTTTGCAAAAAGAGTAAAAATTTGCCATGACAATCAGATTTATAATTTGGAGCAGCATTTGTAATTTAGAATCGCGGATACGCAAACACACACCGGCCCTTTTATGGGCCAAATACTGTGCAAAGTCCGATCGCGCAACCTCCTTTTGGTGCACATTGGCTAATAATAATCCCGACGCGACGGCACACAAATACACATAGAACCACAGGCGTGCGTGTGTTGCTATTAATATTTTTATCTTACCCCATTTCCTAGAGAGAAGTTGTAAGGTCTAGTTTAATACCATTCGATAGCTTTTGAGAGAATATTGAACACATTTTTGTCGTATTTTTTCGTGAAATTAAAAATTTCGCGATTACAGCGCCATCTATCGCGAATCAAAAAAAAAATGTTTCAAATAAAACTTAGATATTTCATGGCGTAGAATCCGAATCTGTAAAAAAACGTGGGAATCCGAATCTGCATAAAAACGTGGGTGTTCCTATCTAAAATCTTAAAGTGACCCCCCATTCCACCCCCCTGGTGAATATTTTTTGACAGAAGCAAATGTCTTCCTCCGAACCATCAAACTTTTATTCGGGATATTTTTTGATCCGATGCATATTTCATAAGTTATCCGTGGTGGCGAATTAAAATGGGACACCCTGTATACAGGGTGATTCAGATCAAGATACTGTGCGGTATATCACGTGATTCCTTCAGGTGAGTTTATAAGAAAATAGTTCCACATACCTCCGCTGCCCTCCCCCTAAAATCTTCCCATAACGAGTTACAGCCACTTGAAGATTTTTCTACTTCGAATGTTCCCTGATGGAAATGATTGCTCATAACTTTTGAATTACCTTATGTATTCTTATTACTTCTGGTTTACTTGAAAGCTATCATAAGTGTCTTTCATCTAGTATCTCACTTGTTGTTATTGACGAACTATTCTTTGAGATATTATCAAAAAGAATCCTAGGATTTAAAAAAATAAATCCATTTATTTCAACAATTTTTTTCGGCCGAATTTAGTCTTATTATTGTTTAACAATGCCCCGATGTTGCCTTTCTTCCACAAAAATCCGTAGAAGGCTACCTAAAACGAAAATTAATAAAGTGTATTTATGACGGACCCGAAAAGTGAATTATCTGGGTTACCGTATCGAAGTAAGTTGTCTGAAGAGTATCTGGATGGGTAACTCTAATTGTTTCAGTAAAATAAAGATAAAAGAGTACTTTTAACAATGCCAAACAATTAATTATAATAAATGCTGAAAATGAACTCCACTCTGCTCAATACATAACTCTAATGATTGTCTTGCTCTAGTAAAATTACAACTATTATTTCTAATAATATGTATCTCAATTCTGGCCCATAAGTCCTCTCTGGAACTTATCACAGAACTGTGGACCACGTCTTTTCAATATATCTCATAAATAAAAACCCAGTGGATTGAGGTCAGACGAGAGCGAGGGACAAGAAATTGGTCCTCCGCGACCTATCCATCATCCATTATATTGTTTCTCCGGATAAGTCTTTATTTCTTCCCACAGAGAGAGGAATGCTTTCGTCCAACATATCCTCCAGCTTGTTTTTCAAGAATGAAAGATATGTGGTTCGATTATTGCCAAGTATTTCGCACCAAAAGTTAATCTTAAATCCCCTATGATGGTGTTTTTCTAGAATGGTGTGCGGATTCTCTGAAACCCAAGTATGAAGATTATGTGCATTTAATACATCACTTCTAGTAAATGTGGCTTCATCGGTAAAGAACGCTTTAGAACATATATCTCCGTGCTGAAGCATCCAGCGTATCGGCAGAATTCACGTCGCCATGCATCACCTCCAACTTCCAATGATTGCACGACCCGGAAATGGTATGCATGCAATCGTTCATTATGTAGGGTACGCCAAATAGTTGACTGCGACGTTCCCTCTCTC
>QYTT01093972.1:0-11107 GCA_006980735.1 Dasypogon diadema | reverse complement strand
TTTGTTTGAAAACAAAGACATAATAGTTATATTTAATATCAATTAATTTAATTCTTCATAAATCTCCCACGCCGGTGGTCGATCGGACTGAGGCACACATATACAGATTTTCTTCCCTGTTGGCGCGGGTTCGAATTCCGCACAGGACAGGGCGATTTATCTGGTGCCTGTTATGTTCCCGCACTTCATGCCCTAAATAAAATACTTACCATATTCATATTTCGCAAACCTTTCCTAAATTCCTTTATTCCCATCGCATAAACATATTTCATGTTAAATCACATATCCAATTTTCCTTACCCATCCATTTTTCGCATATTCACGTGTCATTGCCTTGTGCATCTTTACTTACCTCGACTCATTTTTCGCTTACCTATCATTTTTTCCAGCATAAGCTTTGGTTTGGTTCTAGTTCAAGAAATATGTAAAACCTCAGAGTTAAGTTAACCGGCGTGCGATGCACAAATAAGTTTGAGTATTCGTTTGTGAAATAAAGTTATTAAATTAGTCAGTGTTTAAATTGTAATTATGAACCCACAATCCTAAAGTCCATAACAAATTGCTTGGTGCGTGAATTAAGCGAATGTGTACTTTTTCTTAGCAGATATGGTTTCACATAGTGAAAGGATAAACGGAATGGAAGTTTTAAAAAATCCTACCAAGATTTGAAAGGAAATTGTTTTAGAGTCAGAATTGAAAAACTCTATCAGAAAAATTGGAAGTGTTTAGGAATTGTCAATTACAATTATAATTACTCGGAATTGTAATTGAAAAACTGCAATTACAATTCTATGGACTTGTACATGTAAAATTTAAATTACAATTCCGAGTAATTGTATTTGTAATTGTAATTTTATTATATTGAACGAGCAATATTTGCGTTCTCGAAAATGGCTCTAACGATTTCGATGAAATTCACAATATAGAGGTTTATGGAGGGCGAAAAATCTATTTAGCTAGGTCTCATGCCTGGGAAAATTCGTTTTCTACACGGCGGCGTCAGAGTCGTTTGAAACTGAATTGTTGAAAACACTAGTTTTGCTTTAATTTTTTTACTTGCTGAGGGAATTGGATGTAAATTGGTGCGATAATGGACCTTTTGTGCGGCAATACGATTGTGTAAAAAGTTTCGAATTTTTGGATATTTTCGAAAAAATAAGGATATATCAAAAATGATACTCTATGTTTGGTCGCTAATAACTATTGAAGTGGTGTGGTGGAGAGAAGTGTGTGACATACTGGAATGAGACAACCTTATACGTTATTCGAATCTGTAAGAAAAATGGGGGGTCACAGATTTCAATTGCAACATCGGGTGGTTCAAAAATTTTTCTTTTAAGATATTAAGAAATTTTTCTTAGATTTCCTTATAACTTCGGTATATTTTCGTGTATTTTAAAGAAAATTTGTCGGTGGGTGGGGAGTGGGGGGTATCTACTAGAAAGCTAAAAAGGAATATGCCATATAAATCTCCTTTTCAAATGGTGAGTTGGCTCACGGTCTTTGTTTGAATTTGATTGTTATTGTAACTTAACTGGTTATATTTGCTACAAAGTCAACAAAAAGATACTAAAGAAAGTAATAATTTAATTTTAGAACTTGGTATCCACATAATTTTGTCAGTAAAAACAAAAACCGAAAAGTAGCTTTATTTTATATGTCCTTACTAGACCAACTATGCGCTTCGTAAAAAATATTATAATGTCTCGTGGACGTCTGAGAAAGATTCAAAGTTTTAATTTTCAAAATTCAGAACCTGAAAATTCAAGATCTGGATCCAATAATAATAATGAAGATGTTACAATTAACGTTCAACCAGATAAATAGATGTTTTCCTTATGGATGAAGGGCATATGCTTTCCAAATATGGATTGAATAACATGTACCAATTTCTGCGCAGCATTGCAAATTCGGATTTACCTTTTGGAGGCAAAGTAATAGTACTTGGAGGAGATTTTCGTCCATGTCTTCCTGTACAGTCAGGAGCTAACAGAATTGAGTTATTGGATAGTTCTGTTCCCTTTGGTCCATTTTTAAAACATTTTCTGCAAAGTAGCTCCTGCAATTAGGAAGTGACGAATTACCAAACAACGCAATGGATGAAATAGAACTGCCATAGTAGATATACTTTTAAACGGTAATCTTATTGGTGAAGATAGAGTAAGACTCGCGCCACTTAACAAAGATGTCGATAGAATAAACAACGACATTCTTACCCAACTACTCGGAGAATACAAAGTCGACTATTAGCTGCGATTCAGTAAAAGATCAACCCGAAGGAGGACTTGAATTCACAACTGAATTCTTTAATTCGATCAACATTTCTGACTTGCCACTACGTGAACTGAAATTTAAAAAAAAAATTGTGAAATTATGTTACTACGTAATTTGGATGTATCGGTAGGTTTATGCAATGGAACGAGATTAATCGTAAAGAACCTGTGTAACAATATAATCAAAGCAAAAATTATTACTATAGTGAACAGTCCGGCAGAGAGGTGCCGAGAGGTGACATAATATATTTTAGTTGCGTAGAAACGTAATTATTAAAGACATAAAATATAGAATCAGTCTTAGGCTGATTACTGGACACCCTATATGATATAAATATAATATTCACCTCATAAAACTCTTTTGTACAAAATTTTAAAGTTATAGGTTGCTTCCCTTTCGAATTATGCCCAATAATGCAAAAATTCAATATGGCGGCCTACTGAAGGAGTTGGGGGGGGGGATTCGACCAATTTTCAAACTCAAATGTACAAAAAAGTAATATACATATACCAAATTTCAGCCTTCTAGCTCAATTCGTTTTCAAGTTATCGTGTATACAGACGGACGGTGGGGCGGAAGGACGGACGGAGGGACGGAGGGACGGACAGACAGACAGACGGACATGTTTAAATCGATTTGTTTTCATATTTTGAGCATATGTATATAATTCATTCTGCTCTAGCATTATTGGTTCTATGCGTTGCGAACGTTGGATTAAAACTAATATACCCTATTATATATAGGGTATAATAAGTATGTAAGTACGTAATGTTTATATTTATCCTTCAGTCTACCTTACTGTTGTTATGGCAACTCATTTGTCTAATAGCTGTAATTATAATAATAGCTGCCGTTGGAAAAGTTAATAAAGTGGCTTTGAAAAAAATAATTTAATTATTGGCGAAGGTTGTATACTTTTTCAAGTAGAAATGAATGTTTAATCGAATATCGAAAATAAATAGTGTAGACAATGTAAATGATGAAGGATAGGAAATAAATTCTCACAACATATTTTTAAATATTGGAATACAAATACTGAAGGATCATTCCACTAAAAATTGATCGATTTTGGGAATTTTTCTGAGTCGACTATCACAGAACCGAAGTTTTACATTCACGCAAGCAATTGGAAGGGTGCCACTTATATTCACCCCCTCCCCCCTCTGTTTGCTTATCTTGCATTATTTCTTATAAGACAATATACCATCAACATAATATTTCACTAGATTTTTCCTATATTCAAAAACATATAACATAATCTCACAGTAATGAAAACGTCCTAATGAAAAATTATTGCTGGTGTTAAAATAAAGCAAGCAATTATCATCCCATGTTCCGCCCTCAAACAATTATGGGGAAACGTCTGTCTTAAAATGTCAGGATGAATCCTTCCCTCACAAAATCCACTGTTGGGAAACAAAAAGCCTTCTGGGTTAAATTTCCGTCAGGATAACTGCGTGGAGTGAAGTCACTGGAGCTGTGTAATTAATGCACTTGGATAATTAATGGTTTTTTAATTTTTCACACGTTTCCTCTAATTAGAAAATCCACTAAATCATTAATAACATTTTAAACGACTATAGGACTGAGGAGCTACACTTAATAAATGCAAACACAATATAAGCGTTGCGTTACGTATAATTATGCATCATTAAAGTTCTCAGGTTGTTACTACCAAGTGTTGATCGTGTGTCTTGAGGGAAGCTATAAGTACGTGCGAAGAACACCTATTTATCTGGAAAATCATAAATACAATTCACAGCGATCAATCACATCAGCGAAATCAATTTGGATCGGGATCGATTTATCATTGATCCGATCAGAATTGAACATCACGTTGGGTAATGTAAACAGTGATCGCGAGCGCGACTTTTTTACAAAAACCTCCTCACGATATTCGCTTAGATCAGGTTTTTGCCCCTATAAAGATTTTTTGCTTTTTGTTTTTTTTATTATAAAGCCGACGGATGCAACCGATGGAGATGGGTTTGAATGACGATTGCTAGTTGCATCTTGAGTTTGAGTACGAACGATAGCCAAACATTGGTTAGTGTAGTCGTTGTTGTTTCATGTTTGATGATCGGTTCGGCTTTTTCATCATTTTACCATTTGTTACCATATCATCAATTTTAAGAATATTTATAATCGTTTACAAGTCTGCTATTGGCAGATGCATTTTATTATTGACGACATGAGGCGTGAAGAAAAATTTGTCAAAATTGTTAATTTTCAATCAGACCTAATAGCAGACGGTCAATCATTTTATGGTCTCAAATTGATATAATATTGATAAATGACCTCAATATTGTTGAAATTAAGAATTTTGGAGTTTGTTTTTGTTCTTTCTTTCTCTTCTTTTATTCTGAATCAGAATTGCAAATAGCGACATTGTAAAATCGTCGATTAAAAAAGTCAACACTTTATGGGAGTGAAAAGTATTCATATTATTTTGGGATATATTACTTTACTTTTGGATTTAATGATGGAAATGTAACCTAATTAAAGCATATGTAATTAGTTCAACATAGCATAGAGATTTTAACTTACTTCGAGTCATTTTTGTCATATATTCAAAATAGCGTGCAAGATGAACTAAAAAGAAGACTTGTGCATTCAAGGAAGATGTCTGGAAAATTTGAATTACAAATTCCTTATTCTTTTACAGGTTTTAAATTAAATGTTTCTGATTAACTTGTAAAACCACGGTCCGTTTATCAGCGGTCATGCCAAAGACTTCACGTGGTTCAAAATAAAATAATAAAAATGAATAAAAGTTTTCAATTTATACTATTACTTCACAAGTTTGTAGTTTTTAAATATAAACAAATTTTTCGTGCGGTAAAATCTAACTAATTATTAATTTTTGAGAAAAAAATATGCATGTTAATTTGTTGGCAGACATAAAGGAATAACTTAAATTCAGGTAAACTTAGAATACCGGACGGTGGATATGGAAATGAACCCCTTGTTATTAAATGATTTTATTTAGCTTCACTCCTCTGTAACTAACTAACATGGAACAAATTTTGTAATCGGCTTTTTACCCATTTTCCATTGTCTGACATAAAATCGGTGACAATAAAATATTTTAAATCCTCGGAATTTGATGATGGCTACTTACGGTGTGCACGATTACTACTCACTGCAATTTGAAAATTTTACACTCAGTGATTAAAAGATGGAAGATGGATGTTTTGAAAAATTCTAAAGTTTGATAATAAAAAATAGTATAAAATCGTTTGATAATAAACAATAGTATAAAAGTTTTAAATGAGTTTTCAACAAGATTTTCACCACTACTTAAACCAAGAACCGAGGAACACCAAACAAATAGGCGAAACTGCAGTAGCCTTTAAGTGAATGTGGTAAAAAGAATATATGAGATACAAAATGTAATTTTACTAAATACAAAATGTAATTTTACCAAGAAGTTTCGGTAACTACCAAGGGCGTATCCAGCTCAAAACGGAAGGGGAGGTAGTTTTTAGAATTTAACCTCTTTCATGGAGGAGGAGGGTTCATCGTGCCATACAATAATAAACAATAACAAAAGGAAAAACACTATTTATTTAAAAAAGTTAATTTTTGAATAATAGTTTGCGAGAATTAGTTGCAAATTTTCATACTACTGCTTCCACTACTTGCTCCTTGTTTGCGAAAACCCATTGACGGTGAATTCTTAGCATGGCTAATCCATTTAACCTACTTTCACCAATAGTGCTTCTTAACCATATTTTAATTCGGCGAAGGGAACTGAATGAACACTTTATAGTGCTTATTGTGCAGGGCTGTGAGAATAATATCAGCAGCACCTTTCTAATGGCCGGGAAAAAACATTCGCTCTTTTTTAAAACTTCAATAATGTCTGGCGCTTCCTGTACCTTATTCCACATTTTGAATCACAATTCCCCTTCCCCTAACTAAGTTTGGTATGAATGCTGCAAATCGAACAAAATTTTAGGAAAGGGTTGGGTTTGATGTGTTTGAACGAAAAAATGTTAAATGTTTTATTAGAAAAGGTCGAAATATTTTTACATCATTAGTTTGCTAAGGCTTCAGGGTTTTCAATGATACCTTTCTTTCTTTCCCATAGGCCTTATACTTTTGACGCCAAGACGAGTTGAATGATATAACTTTTCGAATTCCCATAAGAAACAATGTAATTTAGAACTGCGATTCGCACTTCACACAAGCGCGTCACGGTCTAATCAATAAAGAAGGTAATGCGCAAGCTGACTATACATTTACTGGTTGTATTGAATTTATTATGACTTCTCATAGATTGCTTGTAACAGTAGAAATTACGAGTTACATAAGCTAATCTTATGAGAAATTTTATGGTTGTGGTTCTTATGACTACTCACAGATGACGCCAGTGTCTCTATTTCGTAATCAGTTTCTTTTAAAGTGTTGAAATACCAACAATCAACCTGTTAATAAATTTTTCAGAAATTTATTGTCTATATTTTTTTTTCTGTTATATTTTTTCCACTTTGGAAAATGGGAGGCAGCTGCCTCCCTTGCCCCACCCCCTCGATACGTCCATGGTAACTACAATGAAAAGCTCTATTTCAAGACTTTTTATCTGAAAGCTGGGTTTGCTCTAAAATTCCGTCTGAGTCAGTTCCTAATATAGCAAATTTCAAACATCTTAAATGTTGCATTGTTAATATCTTTTTTTCCCAACAAAACTTTACATAAAAGATAATCCAAAGGTATTGCAGACAAAATACATACAGGTGTTCTTGTAATCAAATTCATTTAATTTCTGCAGTGTTGTTATGGTCATTATGAGATATTATATATAGTCATAGTCGAATCCCAAAATTTGTTTTAGTTTCTAGCTACAGGTTTCAAAGCAGAGCTGGACAGTACTTAAGTTAGTACTTAAATACTATTTAACTACATTTTCATGACTGAAGACTTATAATTAAATACTTTTGAAATCTCCTACTTAGTATTTGAAATATAAGTACTTGCTTCTATTTACTTGTACTTAAGACTTAGTTTTGCCCTTAAGCAACAAGATTTCTGATTTTATTAAGTACCTACATATACCTGTGCGTGTTTTTCAATTCGCCGCAACATGTAACATATGAAGGACCTTTTCAACATCATTCAGCGCGATCCACCTCAGATAAGCCTTCCATTTCTTTCTGGTAACAGGATCATTCTTGAAGCTAGGAAGATTTCACAAAATTCTCATCTATCCTTTGTTGAAACTCTCCGTTTTTCTATCACACACCAGATTCAACAGTGAAGAGGGCATCATATGATTCTCTACTAAGAAATCCGAATTAGAAATATAAATGGTTTTTATATTTGGGCTAATTTCCTCAATACCAATCGAACTTGTACTTTGATGAGAAATAATAGTTTTTACTATACGTGTAGCACCGGTGTTTAGGATATTATAGTTTTCATAGGTACTTATGATTAACTTTTATTAATACTAAAAAATTCTATAATTTTCTTTACAATACGTCACATACGAAGATTGGAAAGGAGTACTTCAAAAAGTACTCAATACTTTTTATTAGTAGTTAGTTACAAGTACTTCTTATACATGCGGTACTTGTGCAAATGATAACGCACTCAGGCTTTCGATAGTTGAACTTAAGTACTTTTATTTAGTACTTGCCCAGTTCTGTTCCAAAGGCATCCGTTTTTCAGGTTATTTATCTCAGGTTAGTGTAGTTGGAGTGTAAAAATATCCCATGGCATAAACGATGTACTATCTTTCGAATGATATGGATGAAATGGCCGCTAAATTAGAAAGACAAAAGTAAGTTTAGAAATGTTTTCGTCTGACTTTTCAACACTGCATGCGTGAAGAGCAATAAAAACAAGAATCCAAATTTCTCACTTTCTTGAAAAATGATCAAGATAAATGTGATTAATTAATCGTTGCCACAATAAAACACATTTGTTGGGAATACCGTAGATTGAGGCAACTATAATTTTATCCATTATTAAATTCGACCAACACACACCTGTTTGGTTGCACTTTTAACGTCAGCCGAATATAATTAAATTGCATCGGGGCATAAAGGCAATCAGTCTGGCGCATTAATTAAATTTTCATGCAGAAGATACACTAAACAATAAGTGCAAAAAGTATAGGAGGCAGAAATTAATTGCGGTCCCAAACTAGCTACAGTCGTGCAAGCAAACTGTGTGATCGCCAAGATGGAAGTTTGTAGATTAGATCTTCCGATTGATGGACACTTGAAGTGTACATGGCCGGTGGACGAGAACGGTGACTGGCTGGTTCACGAACTGGGCATCGTCATTACGTCACATTAATGGCCGTCATAAATATTAGTCTAATAAATCTTGACGATGGGGGTATCTCGAAAAGAAGCACAACCGTAATTTAATACGCGACTAAATGGGATTAAATGACAAAGAGCAGTGCTACTTCTCCATCTCCAGTCGGAGAGAACTAACTAATGAATATGGGGCCATCACATGATGACAACCTGAAAATTCCTTAGGTAAGCATGCAGAAATCCTTTATACATGACGGGGCAAAATGGGCGGTGGGTCGACGAGCCCTGCACTTGAACTCCAAGTCCTGCCGTTTTGCATAATTGTGTAATGATATGTTGTTAAAATGCTTCGATCCAATCTCGATTGGTATTTAAGTGGAAACGGATCATGACCAGGCTCATTGGGTTGGTATAACGACGAAGGCTAAGCTTGCACGCGATGCTTCATCGCTATAATGGCCATAAATTGGTAAGGGTACAAGTAAATTTTTTTCTTCATGGACCTTATCCAAAGCTCTGCAAACTGCAATATTGTCAATATAGGAGCGCAAATTATGCGCATTTAATAATTAGATTCTTTTGTAACATGCTGCATGCCTAAAGTGCATTACACGCTCCGAAAATAACTTCATCAGAAGGTGTTGAATGTCGTGAAATATAATGCATCAAGAAGTTTAGTGGGGAAAAAACGATATTAAATTATTGAAAGATTTCAGAAAATTGAAACATACGTGCGTTTATGGCGTCAAGGTTTTCTGGAAGCAAGCAAATTACTTTTTGACAAAAAAACCAGGGTAGATCTTACTTTAATATGCAGAACATAATTCTCCCCCTGTTGAAATGATCACGGTAATTTACTCATGATAAGTTTTCCCTTTTTGGCAGTGGTACTTTGCATAATTACTTAAATTACTGATTACTAGCTGCCTTTGTTGAAAGCATGTAAAATGTAATTTTGGTATAACCTTCAGAATATGTAGGTAAAGGTAATACTGAATTAAATCTGGTACGGTCTTTCATCGTACCTTTCTTAATAAATTATAAAATAAAAGAGATATATCACTCTTGGTCCCGTCAGTGTCGTAAGTCAAAAACTTCGAGTTTGAAGATGGGCAATTTTACTGGGTTTTATCAATACTTCATAATCATTTCATATTTTCGCATATATAGGGAGATTTACCACAAGGCTGCCGTGATACAGCAAAAATACTAATTTGAAGAATAGAAATGCGATTTTCTTGAAATCTTTTTGTCAGCACAAAAGTGACCAAAGTGCAGTAAGTCAGTTTCATATTTAAAAACAGAGAAAAAAGAAAATCATGTAATACAATTTGAATTTTATTTTATTAACAGAAATAAAACAATAAATCAATCCCAATACCCACGCCGGTGGCTGAGCGGGCTGATTTTTTACAGATTTTCTCCCCTGTTAACGTAGGTTGGAATTCTGTACAGGTTAAATATTTTACATGTTACATATTGTACTATTGTACAAAAATATAACGTCGGTGAATAGCGATGTTTTTTCTGGGTACCAGTGGTTGAGGCAATTCTACTGACAACAATTATACTTGCGAAGTCGCCCTGGGATGTTGCACAGTAATAATTTCGTGCCAAAAATTGTGGCTTACTTGTAACATTTGTCAGGTTAAAATTTCCCTAACTCGTCTTTCCTAATTCCTTTCCGTCTAAGCTGAGTTTTTCAGTTTTAAAGGAAAAAATATCAATAACATGTTTGATATCTTGATTTTGGTTTAGGACATTTTAATTCTGAAAGTTCGACAAATCTTCATCAGTAGCTTACTTGTTATCTTTTAATTTATTATAGAGGTCGTGAAAAATAGATGGTATGTGCGTAATTAAGAAATTGCTGAAGGTCATTGTATTTTTTTTATTCCCATGGCCCGGGCAGTAGAATAAAGTTGATCCGGCTACACTGATTTTAGTTCCAAACATACATATGTTATTCTTTTTGCGATAAATTTATATATATATGATGCTATAGCACAGTCTTCGCTGTGAAAGGAAAGTAAGAAGCTGAGGTAGGGAATTAAGCAGAATTAGGCTTCAGTTTCATCGTACCTGATTAGGTACTCGTAACGACAGCAGATCTCTAGTCCGAATTATTTTACTAATTTGAGACAATACATAGCGTTTTAATTTTGTTAATAGTTTAAAAGAATACAGATTTTGTCGTGGATAATTATTTGAGACCCCTGAAGACTTTGAAGCTGACGAAACGTCGGGAATTGAAATAAAAGGGAGTAAAGTATCCAATCCAGATATCTATGGATTGAATTTTACTTAACTGACCTTTAGCCCAAAACTCCTCTAAATTATATTGAATAGGAAATCACTAGGCTATACAATTTGTGGATTGGGCCACTTCTGCGCTGAACGCCTCAAATATTGTTTCGCTTAAATTAGGCGTTTTTATATCATCTAAATGCCCCATGTTCCCTGGGTGGGCACCTTTTGCTCAATTCTGTCGCATCAGATATTACTTTAAAAGATCCTTGCAAACATCTCATGACCTCGAAGGGTTCTGATTAAAATTTCCT
>QYTT01093971.1:36301-46790 GCA_006980735.1 Dasypogon diadema | reverse complement strand
TTCAAAACCACAGCGCAATACTCGGCATTCATAGTAATTTTTTCTGAGGTAGTCGATGAGTAAAATTCTTTCGGAATCCCAAAAGATGGTAGCCATGAGTTTGATGGACGATTTTTCAGCCTTAAACTTCTTCAGCGGCTTTTCTCCCTTTTCTATCCAGGTCATTGACTCTTGTTCTGATTCTGGATTGTACTGTCGAATCCAAGTTTCATCCACAGTGAAGATTGGGGTACAACTTTCGTCCAAATGGTCCTTGCACAGGTTCAAGAACTCCCGCGAAGTTTCAACTAGCCGCTGCTTATCAAGCGCCAACTCATTCTTTACTAATAGTTAACTCCTCTGCCACATTTTTATTCTTCGGTCCTCCAATACAATTTTTTTACTTTGGTAATGTTTTCGTCAGTGACAGCCATGTATGGCCAGCCCGAGCGAGGGTTGTCCCTCGAGTCCTCTCGGCTGTGCTGGAATAAACGTGCTCAAGGTTTAACCGTAGCAGATGATGGTCCAGAGTCCCTATAAACTTTGGATACTTCTTCGAAAATTTCTTTCAGAGTTTTCCCCTTTTTTGAACAAGAATTTTATGACTGTGTGTTCCAATTTTTTATAATGCGGCGATGACTGAGACATAGCGATGTTTGTAGATCAATTAATCAAACTGTAATGAAGCTCTTGACATGAAACTTCTCTTATATACTAATTAGATGTTACCGAACTAGCGGCCACTTAGACGAGCGTTTTACGTGAGTTCAAGTAACTCAGGCTCCAACTTTTTCAGCCATCCCTCGTACATATAATATGAATAATTTTAAAAATTAAATGATTCAAAGTTTTGCTTCACTTTTTCTTGATTTACTACACGTAAAAACGTCTTCAAGTTTCAACAATGATGTCCATACCTGACACAAATTTCGGACCGAGTGCGCCAGCGTTTTGAAGAATATGAGAAAGCAGCAGAAATACAACTAAATCTTACGGTGTTTAATGGACTTGGTTTAGGTTAGTACAACCATCGAAAATAAGGGGAAAACACACCAAATAAAAGAGAATACCCACCAAAATAGGATGCGTCGATATGTAAATAAACAAACCGGACAACAAGTTCTCTCCGATACCAAATTGAACAAGACGAACAAAATTAAACTAAGAAATTCAATAGCTACAAAAAAATAAACAACATACCTTTTGCAGTTTTTACGTTTTGAATTACGATTCTAATAAAAGTCATTTGAATTAAACACATGAAATTCCATCAGAAACCCTTAGGTATTGGTTAAGCCTTTTGTACACGTAGCGATTTCCACCCGGCATGCATTAGTATAGAATTTGGATTAAACTACACGGGAGTACCTCTCAACATGAATTTTAATTTTTTATCTCGTGCATTCTTTTGTGAAGCATAAGGTCAAAACTATGTTTCCCATTTTTACCCGGAAACAAAATTTAAAGATTTTTGCTCTTTTCACTCTTGTAGTTGAGGCTTGCTCGAGGTCAAGCAGCAAGTTGTGTGATCAGTACTAAGACTGGTTGATTATTTTTAAGTAAAAAGTATTCCAGACTTAAGATTGTGTCTCAAGTAGTGGTTTAACAAACGTGTTGTACAATCTTGAAGACTGGAGAACTTTCCAGATCAACGCTAAAGAGATTCGCTGCGAATTTCTCTATAAAAGCTTTCAGGAGAAAAATATATGCAAACGTGCATTTAGCAAGAGAGAGCTTAAAAGCTCAACGCATATGTGCACAGTTAGCAGCGAACCTGTTAACACCTTCCTGCCGGACTTTAATCACTAAAAGTAACTCTCTCATATACGTTCAAGTTACTTGTAATATTCTCATGTAAGAGAAGCGTATACCGTTTGACTTGACTTTCTAGTCAAGACAATATTTTACTTGGTAAATGCAATTTAAAAGTATGTCTCGACTAGAAAGTCGATTCGTTTTCGACTCTCTCATAATAGGACCCATTATTTATAGGAAAACTAAAGTACAGAGTAATTCATGTGAATTGTGGCATATTACGAAGGAGCTTGGCACCTCGATCTCCAAATACAAACTACTCGAAGCCAGTCTTTAACTCAGCCACACAAAACGAGCCAAGCTGTTTGTAAAATATCCATGATGATATTGACAGACTTGTAGATGCGCAAGTATTCGAGAGCTTTGGCCTTGTATAAAATTAATAAATCTAAAGTAAAATTAAGACTTAGCGCCCGCCTTCAACTTCGGTATGGCACCGCTTAACCTCTGACACCAAAGTAACACATTTTTCTTGATTAGATGAACAGAAGACGGAGTGGAGCTATTCAGCAGTTTACACTGGTTACCAGCTCAGTGCAGTTTTGTAGGTTACACAACCTTCGACCGAAAGCGGCCACAAACGATCACCCGTGGTCTAAACGGATTTGATGTCAAATAAATCATCGGTGCGCGATACTGCCAAATGAATTTAAGCATCTACCTATGTTCCTTTGAATTTGCGAAACAAAAATTCCCTCTACATGAAATCGAAAGCAACAGTTCCGATGACGGACGCAGCATCATCATGCGGGAAAGTTTGGGAAAATTGAAATGCAAAGAAACGGCAAACAGCACAAGTCATTACTTTTCCGGCTGCTGTTGGTGCTGCAATCTTCTTCCGGGATTCATTCATAAGATTTTGTAATATTGTAACCGAGTATCACCGAAACCAATGGATAAAGCTACCGGGAACAATAGACCTTTGCATGATGGCAGCCCGGGAAAGTAGTACTTTGAGAAAACTTACAGATTCGATTTCATCGCATTTTGTCATCATTTTTGAAGTAAAAGTGATGCTAATTTTTGTGTAAGATAATCAGACGAGCGCAACTGGAGCTATCTTGTTGTGGAAATTAAGAGGTCTATCTGCAAGTCATATGGTGTATAAATTACAAGCAATGTGAATTCAGGTAATTGTAATAGACATAAATGGTTTGAATATAATTGCTTTTGTGATTTGAGTTGACAGCTTCCCACACATTTGTAGCATAGAAAATTTACGTGAGAAATATAAAGCAATGAATTTTGATCCGAAAACAACAATAACAAGTCTTACATTAGCTAATATTTTGTGCGGTGTGTTGCTTATGGTTTTTTCCTAGTTTCAAATCAAGATAGCCGAATAGTAAACAAAACAAAAATTAGCTCCGCCGAAATTCGCATATTTTTTACAAGTGGATCAATTTCTTAACAAAAATGTATCAGTATAAAAATATTTACATTACAAAACTCACCTGAAAAATGATTTTCCACGTTGCAAGGAGAAATTATTCCTATAATTTGGCACAGCACATTTCAAAATCAAATTTTTGGTGAGTTTATTAACAAAAAACTCATTGAAACTTTTCACTGATCACTTTTTCACAACTTTGCACTGCTGAAACCTAAAATCAATATTGAACTGTTGCCAGAAATTGGAAAAAATACACAAGCAGCCAAGATCAGTTATTAATTTTTCTTTTCATTAGCCCCGTCCTTGCCTGCCTCTACAGCTGTTCCTGTATGATATTATTTCCGTGCTAAACATTGCTAATTCGGTGTCACACTTTTCTAGCCTGGCAGAATGGTTGTAAATCCATTTTTGCGTACACATTTGTGACATCAGTCCATAAAATGAGTGGCAAGAAGAGGACATCAATATAGACTCGTATAGCATGCACCTTTGTTACACGCTAACCCCCTGTGTGTGTGTTATGCCCGGCGAGCGTTGGAGAAGGGTAGGGTGCTATTTCCAGTCTGTCACCTGTTGGGCGCCACACGTTTTTTTTTTTAATTGAGTCCGTGAACTTAAGGTCGTGTAGATCTCGACCCCTTACCGTAAACACTCCACTGAAACAAAACTTATCGTACTGCGTCAGTTTAATACCTTTAATCCAACACGTTATAAAATTTATATCAATGAATTCAGTCGTAATTCTGGAGTATGTTCTCACAAAAGTAAGGGAGTTTTCTTATAATTCTAGTAGTCGCAAGGTAGCACAAAGGGAAACCAATTACGCCAGCAAAGTAAACCCAATATACTAGGACCAAAGTAAGGAAAAAGAGAACAAAATTATATATACTTATCTTATCGTGACATTTCACATTGACTCAATTATCCTTCACAAACGCTCTCTTCCCACCAATCCAGTTCCCACTTCACTAACAGCCCTGCTCCTCCTGATTAGCTTTCCGCCGACTCTCTAATTTCCATTCACGTGCTCCTCCTTTTACTCTCCTTCCTCACTTCTCTCCACACTGTCACCATTTCCTGTGACCAACTCCTCCTGCTAAGTTCACCTCTCCTTTCAATCTTTAACTTGGAAGCCTTGCACTTTTCCTCACTTTTCCGCCCACTTCACATACCAGAGCTTTTATATCTAATCCGCCCCTATTGGGACTTCCGTCCCCTATTCTGAGCAAATCTTGAAACGCTTTAAATTTGAATTTAAACTAATTAATAATTTTTTCCAATTTTCTGCGCTGTTATGTTTCCTAGAATGTCGTTAAGCGTTCCATGTTTTCAGAAAAAATTTTTAAAATTCTCTTTCCCGGAAAATCTCAGAAAACTTTGAGCTGTCAAAATGTGTCCACGTTTTTCAAATTTTCCTCCCTTTTCACTATTTTCGGCCTTAAATCTCGGGGATCCATGCTCCGGGTTATGGACGGGCCAAATTCGATATTTTCTATGCAGTAAAATTGAAGTTCGTGGAGTTTTTCGGTGTGTTGTGTATTTTCAGTGAGGTTAGGTGTTATTGGGGTGATTTATCTCTTTGAAGGGCCTTCTTGAAGTGAAAACTGGACGATGTATGCTATGTAGGTAAGTATCATAAAATTGAATTTAATCCAGGTGGATAAGATAAGTGGCTTATTTTGTTGTTCCCCTTTCAGATTTTAATTATGGGTCCTATTGTAGGAAGTGCACCTTGCACCGTACAGCAATTTTTACAGAGGTGAGTAAAAATCCAATACCTATTTCTAACAAATCTAACTTATAACTAATTCCAGATAGCTTCTGAGAGCGCAGGACTTCCAGGACGACATTCAAGACAGTAAAGTTTTGAATAGATCTCGGGTTGAATTCTTAATATGTAATTTCAGATTAAATGCAGGCTTCCTTATCGTTTGGTCAGCTATTAGTGTTTTTCGGGGTGTGGTACCAATGCGAGCGGCGGTTTCGTGTTTCCTTCTTAGGGCCAAGGTCATTTCCATTCAAAGGTAAGACAAAAAGGATTGATACAGGCACCTGTAAATAGATCACGAAAAATCTTTTGCAGAATCATCCAAAGGTTACAGGAAACACTAAATATGGACTTCACAAAATAGGTTCTCTAAGATTCTTTCTGTTTCCTAACTGATTAATTATTATTTTTCAGGTCACCGGATCCCCTTGCAGAGTATAACAACTTTTAATGATTTGTTAAGTATACCTACACGTTATCTTTGGTAAATTCCAATCCTACCCATTTTACTGGAACTTCTGCTTCTCTATTAGATTGTTTGCTTGTTTCTAATCCAGATCGAGTTCTTTTCTTTAATCAAATGGCTTTACTTGGTTTGCGAGGCATGATTTATTACATAGTACGGGCCTTGTCAGGATTTCAGTCTTTGCAGTCAATCAATCAATCAATCAAAAATAATTTTAAAAATGTACTTTTTTACGTAGCTTCCCCTATCACGATTAAAAAAAAATTTCTACATCATGGCTCTATTTAAAAATTCATTTTCTTCAGTCGACTACAATTTCTACGCGTATATAATTAACGTATATGGATATTTTTCTAATCGTAATATGGAAATCTATGTAAAGATAGTATTTTCTGTTAAATATTATAGAAATTATTGAAAAATTTCTTCATTTACATAGTTTACTACACGTGTAGAAATTGCATTGTACACCACAGAAACTGCAATTTTGAAGAAGCCCATACTCTCTGTACTATAGAAAGGCCTCTTCGATAAAATTCAGTTTCTACAGTCGACTGAAATTTCAACATGTGTAGATAACTTATATGGAGAACAATTTTTCTAATCGTGGAATCAAAATCCATGTAAAAGGAATGCTTTCTGTTAAATATTATCGTTATTTTCGGAAAACTTCTTCCTTTACATAGTTAACTACACGCGTTGTTTTGGTAGCATTCCAATTGGAAGCGAGCAAAAGAGACATGTATCTTTTGTGGAATTTTTAATGAATTAAAATCAGCGTTTATTTTACATGTTAGTGTTCATTTTGACACTTAAATTTAAGTCACTTGGTACAAAATCGTTATCACTGAAAAGCTCTGGAAACACAATATTCAGAATGATGTTACAAAATGGCGATTTAATGTAAAAACCTGCTAAACCTTGTAGTCTGTAAACCGTGGAAATTGGACTCGTTCAAGTTTTCGGTTTTTACTACTGCCCTCTAATAATCTGATCAATTTGCTATTTCATACAAATGTCAAAGTAATTCTTTTATATGCCACTGAGCGGAAAAATTTCTGTTTATTTGAATCCATTAAATCAGGTGCGACATATCGCAAGCACATGAATAGAGCCCGTCTACCAAAAGTTTACATTGTCTATGTAAACTATGCATTATCTACATTGTCTACGCATTCTCTACCCTGGAGTGTAGACAATGCAAATCTACGCGTAAATGCCCATCTCTGATTACACCTATTCCTAAAAGATCGTCTCGAACTACTACATATCGTTCTATATCAATTTTACGCTGAAGCCTTTGAAAAAGTTTTGCACAAGTAAATTACAAATCACTTACGAGAGAGAAGGATGTCAATAAATCTTTAGTCGTGTTTCAGACCTAAACACAATTGCACTACTGCCTTTTTGAAAAAAACTGATAACATAAGACTGTCATAAGGCAATGATGAATTTTCGGACTTGGTGCTTCTAAATTTTTCTAAGGCCTTTGCTAGTGTTACACATGGTATTCTTCTTGACAAACTTCGTATAAATTTTAATTTCTCCAGCTCTACATGAAAACTAATGTGCTCTTATCTGAGAAGACGACAACAAAAAGTTTCTTGCAATAATACGTTATCCGATTTTTTCTCTGTTCTCTGCGGAGTCCCACAGGGTTCTGTTGTTGGGCCGTTAATATTTTCAATGTCCATTAATGACCTCCCTTTAGTCTTGAATAACTCTAATCTTCATTTCTGTGCAGGCGATCTTCAGCTCTACATATCAAGACGTCTTGGGTTGATAGAAGATGCTCGTATGTCAGTTGAATGAGGATCTTCTTAGTTATATATCTAGGTGGGCTCTGAGAATGGCCTGTCTCTACACGCAACAAAGTCTTTTATAAGTATGATTTGGATTCATATTCAATCCTATGTTTGTTTCTTGATAATGTCGTCATACCTTTCAATGATTATGTTAAAAATCTAGGCATTTAGGTCAATAGGTCTTTGGTAAAGTCTATGGTAAGTTGCGTAAGTTGTCGTTGTCTGCAGTTTTCACTCCTTTGAATACTCGTATCATGCTGATTAGATCGCTGTTGGTTCCGTTAATATCATTTGGTTGTGAATTATTCTCTAGGCTTGATTCTATTTCTACCGGAAAGCTCAATATATTGCCGTCAATTCTGCAGTACGTTATGCCTTTGGTTTAAGACGATATGAGCACGTTTCTGGGTTCTCTAAACTAATTACGGGATGTACACTTAATTGCTTCCTTAATTTCCGCACGATTATATTTCTGTGTAATTTAATTTTACTGCATAAACCTCACTATTTATCTACTAAACTAAATTCCTTACATGTTACAATTTTGCTTCATACGCTTGGCAAGTGAGCGTCAATTCTTTGTTCAATCCATCAGATTCTGGAACTCTCTTCCTATGGAATTAGGGAGCCGTGGCAGGAATCCCGATTTTCGAAAATATTTCTTCTTGTCTTCAGAAATACTGAAGTGATATTGATGAAATAACCACCAAAATGTTTTTTGTATAAATACACGTCGACTTGATCCTCTATGAAATGACTTCATTTTAGCGGGGCCGCAGGAGTCGAGGAACTCTATTCGACTGTAGCTCAAGTTACCGTTTATTTATATAATAATATATAATAAATAAATAAGAGAAACATTCAGATTTTTGAGAATTTATAGAAATTTTCTGAAATATTCGTTATGTAACTCATTTTTCCCTTAAGATGTAAAAACAAATGGGGCATGTATTTTCCTGAAAAACCTGCTGCATTTGCTTTATATCACAAAACTAAAAGCTTTTAGTATTATAGTAAACAAGGCTTTATAATTATTATACATTAGTTAATCCGCCCCTCCCTCTTAAATCCGCCATTGACGTGTAGTTTCAACAACGCCGTGCTTTGCATGCATTACAATATTTATAGTGTGCAATTGTACAATCATAACCCTTAAACATCTTACATAATGCACGCAAATTAGCAAACCACCTTTAAATATCAAAAAAACAGGGGAGAAATATTGTTAAATAAATAATCTTTAAATGTCTACTAACAAAAATTTTACACTACACAACGAATATAACTATGTAATTGAAAACATAACTTTATTCTTTTATTTATTTTTTATTCTACAATATAACTCAGCTAAAGTTGCTAAATCACAAAATTCATTTTTCAACAGATATAGTAATTGCTTTTTGTATACGGTGCAAATTACCTCGTAAATCTCCTCAATATTATTTAAGTAAAAAATAGTCTTTTTTGCAAAAAAGATGTGTGTGTGTGTGTGTTGGGATGTTTTTGTATTATCTAAAAAGCTTTTCATTAAAATATGTGCAATCTCTGTTTTTTTTATCTAAAATGTTTCTTTCTGAATTTCCATTAAAATATTTTTTGTTTATTGTCTGAAAGATATTCCAATCATTATACCTTTCCAGAGCGAATATGAGTTTTTTTTTCTTAAATTTCTCATAACCATTTTCACATTATTATTATTTACAATATTTTTACGCCTTTTATTGCAGGCAGTTGAATAGATTTTTTTTTCTTTTTTATAGGAAGACATCTCTGTTATAATTTCAAAATAAAAAAAGGTTGCATAAAAACGTATGTATACTAGTAAATATGAATTATTTAAGCTCATGAAAATCAGAGATTATCTTCAATAAAAATTTTTGTTTTTTGAAAATTCTTCTTAAATAACAGGCCTGAGAATATTTGGGAAGAATAGCATTATTACAAGTTAATTTAATATGAAGCTGTTTATTATTAAAGTCGCTGTTTCGAAAGTAATTAAAATGAAGAATAAATCTTCAAAAGATAAATAGAAATTTTTAGTATCGAGCATTATATTTATATCAGTTTATATTAGATTCTGTTTCATAATATTGTTAAGCAAAAAAAAACATAACATGTACCAAAATCAGTTTATTGTCTTACATAAATTGGTATTTCCCCGTTGAAACAGAAATTTGGGTTCAGAAAAGTAAAGAGATAAAAACATATACTTGAACACACGTCGGAAGCATCTGATGGACGTAAACATTATAATTAAATTTTAAAATTTCAGTGAAATTCACTTTGAGAAAACAGAAAAAGTTAGTAACAACGCTTTAATGTAAGTTAAACGACAAGGGAAAGAGGTTTTTTCAGCACAGTCTTGGTTACATCTAAATCAAAGAGCTCCGCAACACGGTTAACAGCCGCACACATACGAGTAATGGGCTCATGCTTACCATAGTTAGTTCTAGAGGAATTTATATGCAAAAGGGAAACATCTATCAAGTTGTGAGTATTAAACCTGAAGGACACTCTGGCACAGAGCACGGGAGAGTTAATATGGGAATTCAGAAGCTGGTGCATGAAAACTACATACATCAGTAATCCTACGTCGTTTCTCCAAGGAAACCATACCAAGGAGATTAAATCGCTCACGATATGGTGGAAGAATCAAAGGATTGTTCCATGGGAGGTCCGTTAGCACAAATCTAATGAACCTGCACTGGACAGAATCAATGCGACCGATGTGTACTGCATAAGAAGGATTTCATATCTGGGATGCGTGTTCAAGAAGCGGTCGGACGATCGGGGTATATAATGTTAGAAATACCCCACGATCGGAGACCTCCCTAGACCACCGCTGGATGAAACCCAACATAAAATTTGCCCTAGAAACAACAAAACTAATATGGAAAGCGAAGTTAAGCTTAGAATCAAGCTTTGCACCAAGTTCAATCACCGACTGCACTCAAGGAGTACTGTCCGAAGCGAATTTGTAGTCATAAGTGATAGCTTCACGCTTCCTAAAGAAAGACATAATTTCACACTTATCTATGCTAAGCTCTAAGTCATTATGCCCGCACCAAGAGTAAAAGTCTTCCCGTAGGGAAGCGCAGTCACTAACGTCATTAATATAGGTGAAAATTTTCATGTCGTCAGCATAAATTAGAATTTTGGATCGCCTCAAAAGATGCACAATATCATCTATAGAAAGGACAAAAATAAGAGGGCCAAGGTGGCTACCCTGAGGCACCCCAGAGGTGGCCTCTATGACTCTCGAA
>QYTT01093971.1:11398-36281 GCA_006980735.1 Dasypogon diadema | reverse complement strand
ATAACAGTCATAAGTACAATGTATTACATTTAGGAATCAACTCAATAGTTATTTTATCCTTGATAGCAATAATAGTAGTAATAGCAATGTATAAAAGGTATTTAACAAGGAAAAAGATCCAAAAAAATTTTGATATAAACATAATTTCGTCGGAGCCTCAATCTAAGGGTGGGGGTGTTACAATACCTAGGAACCAGATAATATAAAATGATATAATTTAACATAAGTAATATAATCCCCATTAAATTTTCCCACATTCATTCCCATTAAATTTTCCCACATTCGTTTTCATAGGAAAATTTTAAGAAATCAGACGCAAACCTAATACACGGTTTCCGCTCTCCAGAATTTAATGCTTAACTTGCGTCTGCATTCGCGAATTTCTGGAAAACCCCCATTACAAGTAATTCACGTTGAATTTACACTATCAGCGATTCCCACCGTCGGATTGAGGTGCCTGACAAGCCAAATAAAATTCATTAAGAGAGTTCTAATTTTGATCCCGCGAGTAAAGGTTGTAATTTTTGATTCGGTCGATCAGGTGAAAATAGTGTTTATAATAAAAGTTTGTATCAGATGTGTTCAGTTTGTGATAGCTAAGTGTAAACTTCATTTTTGAAAGATAACGTGGAATAAAAAAAGAGATATTATTAGAGATTGGGTGTTTTTATTGAATATTCCTTTAAATATTTTTTTTTTTTCTCGATCTCCAAGAGTGAGATCAAAACTATTAAGCCGCTCACGATATCTGGGAAGATTCCATGGGAGGCACATATTAATGAATGAGCACAAATCTAATGAACCTGCACTGGACAGAATCAATGCGACCGATGTGTACTGCATAAGAAGGATTTCATGTCTGTGATGCGTGTTCAAGAAGCGGTCGGACGATCGGGGTATATAATGTTAGAGATACCCCACGATCGGAGACCTCCCTAGACCACCGCTGGATGAAACCCAACATGGAATTTGGCCTAGAAACAACAAAACTAATATAGAAAGCGAAGTTAAGCTTAGAATCAAGCTTTGCACCAAGTTCAATCACCGACTGCACTCAAGGAGTACTGTCCGAAGCGAATTTGTAGTCATAAGTGATAGCTTCACGCTTCCTAAAGAAAGACATAATTTCACACTTATCTATGCTAAGCTCTAAGTCATTATGCCCGCACCAAGAGTAAAAGTCTTCCTGTAGGGAAGCACAGTCACTAATGTCATTGATATGGGTGAAGATTTTCATGTCGTCAGCATAAATTAGAATTTTGGATCGCCTCAAAAGATGCACAATATCATCTATAGAAAGGACAAAAATAAGAGGGCCAAGGTGGCTACCCTGAGGCACCCCAGAGGTGGCCTCTATGACTCTCGAACAAGAACTGCAAAAAAGCACTTGATAAGATCTTTCAGACAGATACGAGCGAATCCAGTCCAAGAGTAGGGCTGTGGATCCCAACTTATGCAGCTTGAGCATAATAACCGAATGCCACAATTTATCAAAGGCTTTACTGAAATCTGTATAAATACAGTCGGTTTGTAGATTACTACCAAAGCCTGTAATTGTAGTAGAGGTAAATTCAAGCAATTTTTATGAACAGGTATAATGAAGGAGTTCTTCCATAATTTTGGAAAACGTCCGCTACTAAGCGACTTCCGAAAAAGAATGCGCAGAGGAACGACCAGAGCCCAGTACCCCATCAGGGCCTGCAATGAAATCATAGACAAGTTCATTGATATGAGCAAGAATGATCTCATCATAAATAAAAGGAGAAGTATCCACCACACCTAGGTGAGCCACAATGTGTCTAAAATTGTCAACATCTGGTACGAAGTCGGAAGGACGAAATGCGCCTTCGAAGAATGTGGCGAATATATTACAAATGTCACGTGTGTTACTGCTCGAGAGCCCAGCTAAAGACATAGTAATAGGATAACACAAAAGATACTTTGGTTGCATTTATGTTATATTAACTTGTGGTACTTGAGCTGAGGTTATAGTATTTGAGCTGTACTTATGATGCTTGAGGTGAATTTGAAATACTTCAGCTGTACTTGAAGTACTTGAAATGACTTGAAAGTATTTATACAAATACCGGGACTTAAAATTTTTAAGTACAAATACCAGCCCCGGTACTTTTACTGGTATTTGAAATTGTTTAAGTTCTGGTATTGGTACTTGCACTGGTATTCAAATCCTAATATACTTAAGTACTACTTAAAAAATCTGGTTTTGATCACAGTAACACAGACGCTGACAACGAGTATATATAAATTTTCTATCATTTTAAAATAATTTCACGAAGACATCATTACGAATTTTAAAAGTTAATCATTCATTCGATGGAAAATCAATCAACGATTCTGAATCTGGTGAAATTTTACTAAATCGTTAGAGTTAGACCATTAAAACTTTTATATAAAACTTTTTGGTTTTTAGCCAATTGACCGAAAAAATAATTATTTTTTGAGTTATGATTTTTGAAAAATTCGAAAAGACGAACAAATTGGACCTTCCACAACGCCCAGTTTAAAAAACAATCTCCCTTTCGTCCTTCGTCTATCTAGGCTACCTGAATAATGTTCACACATTTTGGAATTTGAGAAGAATCTTTACCAAAAACAACTACGGCCTAGAAAATTATCATAAATAAATAAACTTTTGCAAGTTTATAATTTATAAGCAATTTAAAATATGTAAATCAATTGGAAAAATAATGGTAGTTCAACTTTATTCTAGAAATTAATCTATTTTTATTGGTGGTAAAATAGGATGACTGTTAAAACCATCTGAGGTAGGCAGTAGTTGGCTAGTTCCAGAGGAAAGAGTTAAATCTGCTGAAGATATTTTTTTTTTTAACTGATCAGAAAAAGTACATCAAAGAAATTGAATCTTCCGAAAAAAAGGATGAAGCCATAGTTATGCCTGATTTTGCAGAAAATTATTCAAGTTAATTGTTTAATTATTTTTTAACAGTTTGAAAGTATGGTAAGTAAAGTTAACGCAGCGCTAAGTCTTCCACAAACTGTTCTCTTAGCGTCAGTGCCATATTTAAAATTATTGTAAAATGGAAAAGAATGGAAAAAATACAATGATCCATTCGTCAGATACTTTTTGAAATGGTTCAACTCTTACTACATGAGGAATGTTCTTCATAGTCATGATTAGAGATATTACATATTCTTAGTAAACCCAAGGTTCTTTTCTGAAGACGAACTTTTGATATTCTATAAAATATTATTGATAAGCTGATTTGGACTAAGATGCAATGCTTGCTATCCACGTCCATATTTTTTATGAAATTAATCGGCACTTGATGGAAAATGTTTTTACTTTGCATTTTTAATAAAATAAAACCCTTGTTCAGTTTTCCACAATGTTATTCATATAATTTATTAAAATTCGCCAACGCGTTTCGTGATACAATCACATCCTCAGACCAACTAATTAATTAGCCACTAAACTTGCTATCCTTGAACATGGTAAACTGCTGAGCCTACTTTTATGCAAATCTAGTTGACCATTAAACAGAATTTTCTTATCTAGTTTACCATTTCTATTTATGTAAAATAAATTATTTTAAATCCCCGTTCTTCATGTTAGAGAAATACCAGGTATTGAAAGCTTATTTGTATCTAAAAGAAGAGCGACTTTCAAATTCGTAAGTTTGTTGAATAATGGAACACAAATAATTTTGGAAATTTGGTATACATCAGTTCAAAATTTAAGTTAGATTGCAAAATGCGTGGGAGTTGTGTTTTTTGTAATGAATCTTATTTACTTACGAATAGATAAATAGACTCGCCCGGGGACCTTTAATCCAAAAAAAAATTGTACATACCATTCTGGTCAAAATAGAAGAGGAAGTTGTTATTTTTTTACGGTTTAGCCAAAGCTCAGGGAATACCCTATGATGCTATAGCACAGCCTTGGCGAAAACGAAGGTAAGAAGGGGAGATAGGGAATTAGGATGTCGAGTGAAGGTGCCGGTGCATATTCAGCTTGAACAACAGCGACCTGTAATCCCGGGAGAAGACAGAAGATGATAGTTTGTTCCACATTCGTATTGCTCCACTTTAAGGACTCGGGAAATTTCACTGTCTCAAGGAAGAAAGGGTGAAAACAACTCGATGCGCGGGTATCACGCTCAGGGATTGATCTCCGAAGAATCAGCCCAGCGATTCCATTGGAGCAGTGTCCATGAAAGTAGAGATAAAAGAGCGTAAGGCATGTAACATTACGCTCGTCCTCCAGAGAATCGATTTTAAACGTAATAGTCTCGTCGCCAATAAGTTTGAAAGCCTTCTTTTTTGGACTCTATCCAACGCGGACAATGCAGTATGTCCTACCCCTGCCCAAATGTGTGAATTAAATTCGAGTCTGGGTCTGATATGAGTGATGCGCGCTAGGTCAAATTGTGTTAAGTGTTTCTTGCATCACTGTAGGAAGCCCAGGCACTTCATAGCATTCTTTGCAGTAACAAAGATGTCATCCGTCCAACTATTGGATATCCGAACTCCTAAGATGATCAAGCTAAGACAGTTTAAAGTGCTCACCCCATTGACAAAGAGGAACGGTGGGGAATTCTGGGTTCGTTTGGGAGAGATCAGACAGTTTTGGGTTTTTGATGCATTAAACTCGACACGATTTGCCCTGCTCCAGGCGAGGATTTTCTCAATATCGTTGTTAAGTGATCCAATCGTGCATTACCACGAGAAACGGCAGTTGATTCAAATGAATACGCACAATCTAGGGTGCTGTCGTCAGCATAGTTGTGAATTGGATTGAAAGTGAGAGATAAGAGACCATTAATGTTAAGTAGAAAAAGAGTGGGGGACAACACCGAACCTTGTAGTACACCGGCATTGATATTATAAGAGTTGGATGTGATACCGTCCAAAATGGCACAGAACGGTCAGAAAGGAAGCTTGCAATCCAGGTGAGAAAATATTGGTCCAGACCAAACGCTGGGAGTTCGGCTAAAAGAACAGATCCCATCAAAGGCCTTCGAGATATCGAGCGCAACCACCCCAGACTCGCCGAAATTGTGGAGACAATGATGCCAGCGTTCGATAGGGAACGTCATCAAATCATCAATCGGGCATCCAGCCTGAAAACCATATTGACGATAGTGGATTAGGTATTCCATCAATTGCGCACTTATGAGTGTCTCAAATACCTTATCCAGGATCGAAGTAATTGCTATTGGTCTGTAATTATAGAGGTCGCTAGCCTCTCCCTTTTTAGAAATTGGCTAATTTCATGAAGATGGGAAAACACCTTTTGGGTAGGATGAGTGAAATAATTTCCTCAGAGCAGAGGCGAGATGCAATCAGGTCCGATCCTTATGTCCTTATGAACCTCACGCGTACGGAAATGAAGTGGCTCTTGGTTATGTTCGCACGGAGAGTGTGATGGTGGTACCTGATTACTAGGAGGAAGATGTGCCAGTAGGTTAGCCTTATCCAATGAGTCTGTATAAACATTCACATTGTGAATTACGGGTGGTATTGAAGAGGTGGTAAAATTATTCTTTACAGACTTGACTAACGGCCAAAAACTTTTGTTGCCTTTGGAAGAAATGCAAACACTCTTCTTCTTATATCCTGGTCAAATTGAAACTGAAATTGATTTTAAACTGCGAAACGAAGGAAAACAAATTTTCGCCGAAAAGATCTCTTTACACGCAGCTAAACAAATCCGAAGGATCCTTGAAACTTTATTGACCCATCATAAGTTTTCATATAGATAGAATAGCGCTAATAGAAGGGAAAATATAAGAAAACTGACCTCGTTTGCAGTTAAACCAATAAAAGTACTTGAACTCTAAATTTGTCTTGGTAGCATGGAAATATATAAATTAGTTGCTTTCCTTATACTTTGCACTTTTTTTTGTAAATTCAAAAATTTCGATAACTGTGGTCATTTTAGCCAATTATTTGAAAATAAAATAAAGCATTAGCGACTTTAATAACACTAAATTATTCAACTAAACCAAAATTTCTTAGTGTATTTACATTAGCGTTAAAATTTCATTTAAGAGCATTCATTTACAATTTAATTTTAAGTCTATTTACAGATTATTGTTTGGTGTTAAATTTTAGTGAACATCACAAATTGTCATACTTTCTCAGGTGTTATATATATATATTTATATATTCTTTCTATGTAAATAAATCTAACCATAATCAATCAATTCTATTATATTTACAGTCTTTAACACAAAAATTTACACAAAAAATTAATAATTGTTTCGTAAACAATAAATTTTCGCTTTTTTAACTGCACGTTCTGCTAATGTAAAGAAATCAAGGTAATCTAAATTATTAGGGTCTGTTCTGCAATAAAAAATAAGTCTACAAATTCTTGAATTAATATAGAAAATAATAAAGCATTTGTTTTTTTTTTTTAAAAAAAAGTGTTTTCTCTACTTCGATTGTAAATTAATAGAAATTATGAATCATGTAAAAGAGACTTATTAGCTCTTTCTAAGGATATGTCCATAGCTCAGCTCTCCGCCATTAATCGCACTCTATTTTGTCTTTACTTAAAATATAGATATTATAAAATTTGATGTATTTTTATGAGATGTGTTGTTGATATATTTATTTTACAATCCTTGATTTCTTATCTCTTGGCCAAAAATAATGAGACTTCTTGTTCTGTACCAAAAATTTTAACAGAAAAAATAATGAAAATCTTATCTTACAATTCATGTTTTCTTATAGATCCATACACTTGAGATACCGAAATGAAAAACATGTATAAGGACCAAAGAAATCATGCATTACTTTCGCACTTTCTTTTCTGTTAAGCTTCACCAATAAATTTCGAGTGACATTCAAATAATAATAATTTTCCTTAAAGGTCCTAATCACAAATGAAGTTGCTCACCTGTTTCCTAATAAATGTTGTAAGCAAATCTACTGATTACGGCGTAGGTTCCAAAACACCAAATTGTTGCAACAATCTGTGGCTTCGAATGGATTATTTTGTTGTCAGCAAAATCATCTTGACTATCCATAGACGCTAATGGGATTCGAAATCGCGACTTCATGAAACACAAAACCATAGCCACCGACCGTTGGAAAAATACATCGAGGATGTCGTTAAATTCATGTCCTAAAATATAAATGAAATAAAAAATAACTACACGGTAAAACACAATAGTATTTCTATTATTAACCTCTGCATAGCAAGATGCACTTCAAGAACTCGCCTTAGTCCTGTTCTGGTCTATATTTTGGATGTATATATATATGCAATCCTCACTCTCCTGTTGTTTCGATGTCATTGCCTTAACGAAAATCTGGCTAACATTATGGTTTTTATGATGCGGAACTTTTTCAGTAGTCTCATCAAATTTTCCGTAGAGACAGATATGCTGACCCTCTCCTGTGGTGTACTTATAGTATGCAAAACCCACTTAAGTTGTACCCTTTTATCGCTTCCTAGTTTTTCAACCAATCTTAACGTTGGGCTTTTGGCTCTCAGGATTCCTTTTTGCAGACAAAACTTATATCTACTTTGTTGCTATATTCCTCCTAATTCACTCAACTGTTTCGAGACGACAATGGACGGAGTCTTTTCAACATTTTAATACTTTATTTAAAAAATATCTCTGATATGATGAGCTCCATAGATGAAATTATTCTCCTTGGTGATTTGAATTTACCCAATGTTCAATATAGTGTTGATGACGATGACTACCTTCCCAATGACAACCTTTCGTCCAGGGAATCTCAATTCCTTGGGCTTGCACCAGATGAATAATCTCAAGAACGAGACCGAGTTCAACTCTTTTGTCTACTTTTGACTCCTATTACCATGCTCTTTTCATATCCGTCTGTTATAAGTCATAAAATATTAGTCAAAGTGATGAATTGAATTTATTTTCCAATTTTAAGGCAAGGCAAACCTTGTGGATTTGTCGAGCAGATTCGCCTCCATCCACATTAGGACCTTGCTACGTAGTGCAGTCCAAGTATTCGTGTCCTAAGGTAGAAGGAAGGGTGAGAGAGGAAAAAGACAGTGGAAAAAGATAAAGTACTTTGTGCTATCAGCTGTGATCCCGCTGATGGAAAATTCGGCCTCAAGATGATGAAGCCACAGGTCTGGACTTCGCTTCTAGAATGGTGAAATCTGCACTGCTACTCCAGCAATGACTTGTCCCTGTTCCTGTACCTGTACTGCTCTTCCAACGTCATCCACGGTGTACCTTTTACCACTGATGGGGGGATAACACAGTTAGGATGTAAGTGCACCTGATTTGTTGCTAGGAAAGAAGGCACCTTACCACACCACTGGTAGAGGGAACCTTTCCTAGATCCCTGCCTGTGTTCTGTGTCTTGGGCTCACCAATGTAGTGTTTGGATGAACACTTTGTTCGAGATCAGAACTCTCTAAATTTCTTGGGAATATCACAAATACTTTTATACTACACAAAAATTCTAAGTACGAATTATAGGCTAAATGAAAAAAAAGGTTTTTTATATGTGACGAAAAATGTTGTCACAAGTATTTTTATAAGAAGTGGTTGATATTTTATCAAATTTTGAAATGCCACAGAAAGCATATCTATAAAAAAAAATTAACATTTTACAATATCGTCGGTTCCATGCCAAAAAACGAGAATGTGTAAAATTGTTGTCTTGTGGTAAATACAAAAATCAAATTTATTTTGAATCTTAATGAGAAAAGAAAACAAAGCAGAATCCATTAAACCTTTACTGGTCTTCGTAACCGGAGTTTTCTTCTTCATCCGACTCTGGTAAACAATCCTTTTTTTTGGAACAAATTGTTATCGACTTATAAAATTTGTGGTAAGCTTATGTGTCGCTTCGGATATCGACAATTTTACGTTATAAGCTTTTTGAATGTTTTTAATTTGCCCAGTTTTTTTTTAAACTAATGTTCGAGGCAATGAAGCCGTCTTTAAAATCCATTTTGTAAAAGATTGTTCTCAGGCTATTTTTTCTGTATTGTAGCCAGCAAATACTATGCCAAGGAATTTTTATTTGAATACTCCAGGCAAGTAGCTTAAAGTCATAGAAATCGCCATAGGTTAAGCTGTTCACTTCTAGTATTACCTGTGCCAAACCTTCAGGTGTATATGCTCATCTGAACTTGGATTTTATGCAGAATCACATTCCATTTCTGAATGTACAATTTCGAAAAATGTGTCATCGATCGATTGTTAAGTAGGATGGATTTCTAGAAATTTCTAGAAGAAGAATTGAATTTTTTTTTGACCACCACAACTATCTGACATCATTTTGATTGATTCAACATCCTTTTGTGTGGAAATATAATGAATATAATGATAATGAAGACACCTGAAGAGATATCATTAGCTCCTCTTTTGTCGTCCGTCTCATCCCAAAGAAAGTAGAAAATTTTTTTTTTTACAAGATTGTACATAGTTAGATTATAGACTGCCAGTTTATGCAAATAAAAAATTTCTCCAGTTGGACCTTTTGGTATTGTCAATACAGCTTGCAAATCAAAATTGAATATCAAAACAGTTGAATTAGATTTCGAAGTTTCTTTATCAAAAAATTTATGGCTTGTCGAGCTAACTCCTTTTTCCTTATATGCTTTTCATTAGCTTTTTTCCTGTTTTCTTTTTCTTCAATATCTAAAAGTTTTGTAAGTTTTACAAAGTCTTTTTTTTTTGGTTTGAAAACCACTAAATTATAGTTTCTAAAAGCTTGTCTATATTTACTAATACCAACTGGTTTCACTTGATCTCTTCTGTGGTCTTCTGTGTGCATTCTATGCATTACTTTCACATTGAGGGATGAATTCAGGTATTTTCCTCCTGTTGACTTACGACGGCAATAATGGGATTGTACTGCAGGAAATGATAAAATGTGTTTTTCTAAATATATTGCTTCAGCCTGAATTAGCTTGTTATGTGTAGTATGCTTTCTTCGTTTGTTTTTCTCAAAGTACTTCTTACTAAAGTATCTGTGATGTTTACTTTTTTATTTTTTTACATGATTATTTCTAAATCGCCTTGATCGTCCATATTTATTTCCAAGGCGACGAAATTCTCGATACAACATTCTTCTGTTCTCTTCACTGTTAAATTTTATATGACTCGATTTATCCTTGCAAGGCGATGGTAACATTGACTAAAAAACTAAACTATTAGCCGGATCGGGATGAAACCTTTACAGAAACATTTATAATCGATTGTAGATCCGAATTAATACCCATTTGTCAAATAAAAACTGTAGGTACCATCACAAAGTCATTCGTATTTGGAAAAAGGTAATTCTCATCAGGATTGATTACTTTTTTCAATTAATTTCATGGAGGCTATGAAGGAGTTTTTCTTATATCTCCAAAGATGTTAGCACAATCGAGATGTGGTTTTTTGTGACAAATTACTTACGAAATTATCTCAGGTAAATATCAACCGATTTTCAACATTCTTTTCTTTTTTTATTTTGCTATTTTTTTGTGATTTTTGAAATAACTTAACTTTTATTTTTATGAAAAAGTGAACAATCGAGCTGAAATTTTGATTGTAATTTTGTAATTTGGGTGTCTACATTTTGGCGGAAGGTGACTGTTTTCGTGCAATTTAATTAAAAGGTCATAAAAGGATCGTAAATACTGAATTTGGTTAAAATCAGTCAATATTTAGGGTGTGAAATTGGACGAAATAAAATTGGAGAATTTTGAAGGTAATCTCTCATCTGTTTGAATGTGATGCAATTTTATGAACCTCTCTATGATTGAGGATAAAAGTCACATCCCTTACGTTTCCACTATACTTTATTTATTTAAAAAAATTAAGTGAAAAACTTCACCGCCGGAATGCGAAAAATGAAGGCATTTCCCTAGAGAAAATCGCGAAGTTTTCATCACGCCTTTTCCAGGTAAGTCCAGGGGCCCTATTCACGAATTCGACTCGACTACAAATACGATACGAATTTCATATTCGATTTGGTATTAATTTCGTATTCATGAATTCGATCGTAAAGAACTTAAAGCATTGCCATAAGATCACACGAATATCGAATGGTATCTTTACGAGTATCGAATTCATGAATTCCGAAAATTCGATAAGGATCAATATTTCAATCGAATCGAATTCGTGAATAAGACCACAGTATCAGAAGATTGGTCTCGATGAGTACTTTTCAATTATATAATTATAGTGGTCTATCTTTATACAGTCGTTAAAATAAATCCGTACTCAGAATTTGTGGGAATCTAATGGTCAAAGTCTTGCGCACCCTTAGAAGTATTTTCCTTATTTACTACGAAGATTGAAAGATGGGAAGAAGATGGCAGGATGGGAAGATGAAGGGATGGGGGGGAGGGGGGGAAGATGGAAGATTGAGTGGATGGGAAGATAGGAGAATATAAAGATAGGGTGGCAATATGAGAAGATGATAAGGTGGGATGTGGGTGCATTTGATTACCATCCCTAGGAAGGATTTACTATACAAGCAAAATCACAGATATTTCGGACAACGACGGTTGCAGGCAAACTAGTTATGTAATAAAACAAAACTACTGGTTTTAGTTCTAAAAGTATTGTTAACTTTAAGTACACAAAGTACTATCACAGTTGGGGTATGGTTTCTTGATTTAAATTTAATACTTTCAAATTAAGGGACGGCCCGGTGTTGGGGGTAATTTTCCCAGAGCCTCTGAACTCCGTTCTCTCGACTGACGCCGAAATCGCGCCACAAAAATTTCCAATAAATTCGGACAAAATTCATGAACTATAGCCTAGGCATTTTTTTGGGCGAAATTCTAAAGTTCATCGGATTGGAGTGCGGGAAGGCTCGTTCGAAAGGGGATGGCCTGCTGGGTAAGTGTACAAAATTTGGGCAAAAAAGACCGCGTATTTGGGATGCAAACGGCATAATCCACGTCGATTACATTGAAAAGGGCAAAACGATTAATGGTGAGTATTATACCAACTTACTGGATTGTTTCAACGATCTATGACGAAATCCCACGAGTTAGAACACGAATTGCTTCCACATCCATCATATTCGCCAGATTTAACCCCCAGCGATTATTTCCTATTTCCGAATATGAAAAAATGACTCGGTGGAAAGAGATTTGATTCAAATGATGAGGTGATTGTTGAAACAAATGCTTATTTTCAAAGGCTGGAGAAATCGTACTTTCTAGGTGGGATAGAAAAGATAGAAAAACGTTTGACTACTCGGGCTACAAGGAGACTATGTTGAAAAATAAAATGAATTTTAAACATAAAAATGTTTTTTTTTCTTGTCGAGGTTAGGCAATTATCATACAACCCTAGTATTCTGACATTAGATCACAAATCAAAGCAAACAAATCCCGAATGGCTAAAGGCGAAGGTCCATTGATGACGAAAGATGCGGCTAATGCGGCAGATGTAACGCTTTAACGGCTTTTGCAGTCAAAACATGTTCCATTCACGATGGCAGACACGTCTTTTGTCTAAATTCAAACATAATTTTATTTAAATGCAAATTAAAAAAAAAAAAGTGAAAAACTTGAAATACAGAGAAGAGGGCGCACTTGAAAAAGAAAGACAAAATTCACGGCAAAAATGTAAGCACACATTTGTCAACGCTGTCACCAAGTGAAAAAGTAAAAAGTTGGTCTACTTTGGGCATTGTGTGCGTTGCGTTAAATTTTTCAAGTCATTAGTGGGCCTTATTCCATTTGAATCCTCTGCATTCTACTCAAATGTCAATGCATCTGCTGCATTTGCTGTGTCTGCCGTCGTGAATGGACCTTCGGCTTTAAATCGTCCTCATGCAAACTTTTACAATAAATATCTAAGTTCATTTCGCTGCGTTACATTTTTTAATAATTCAATAAAGACTTGGATTCGGAAAAACCTTAAGTTCGAACTATTTCTCTCGTATTTTGCAGATTGCATTTGTTAATTTATGAAAATCTCCCGTATTTCAACGAAAAATATTCGAAGCAAAGAAAATATTGGTAATATTTTTAATATTGCAATGAGAATAGAAATAATAATCGTAATTCAAGTTCAAAGTTCTGAAAGACCACAGAACGCTTTAAAATTGAAAAAATTGAGAAAAAGCCACAAATTAGAAATGTATGGTCTCATAAAAAATTAGGTTACAGTTAGGATATAAACAAAATTGACATGATATATAAGTTTTTCCATCAAATTATCTCTTGGAGCAGCATTTTTCAATGGGAAAATTTTTACTTCACTTGTAGAACAGAAATACTTCCAATAAAAGAACTTTCAAACACTCAATGGATAAGGAAAAATCTCATAAAATAATAGAAAAATATTAAAACATTGTTACAAGTCAAGTAATTTTAGAAATAATACAAAAAGCCATGTGCTATTTACTCTCTCCATACTCTCTATACAGTAATAAAGAAGTAAATAAATTTAGATGTGAAAGATATTAATTGATTGATTATGTCTAAGTATTCGGTCTGTCTTGGTAACTAAAATGTTTGTGTTTTACTTAAAAGCGTTTTGTTACAATATAAGAGGGGCGAAATTTGGTAGTTTGCTACATTTTTACTCGTGTTTAAGACTCCTATTAACAACGTATTTAAAAAAAAAAAAACAAACTGAAAATGTTTACTCTTCAAAGCTAAACAGACAAATCTCCTATTGCAAACTTCATCCCCCCCGCATTAACAAACAAAGGTTCATTTATATTCGAGAGTAAAACAAACAAAAAATTGAAAAAACAAAAAATAAGTATTATTTCTTTAACATTACAAAAAAAAACTCTCACAATTCATGCATTTTCTGTCTCACATTATTTATCGCACTTAAAAGTATATTTTTTTAAAAATATTTATAACTTTTACCTTAAAACTGCACATTTTGCGTTAACCATGACAAGATGGAACTAAAAACGTTTTTTTTTCTCCTTTTTGTTTTACCAAAAGTAAACTAGCAACAAACAAAAACAATTTTTTTCTTCTTCCTCTTTCTTTTCAACTTATAAATCTATGCATAGCACACAATTCATCTTAAAACGTTTTTTGTTTTTTTGTTTTGTTTTTTTTTTTTATCAACTTATTATGGTGTCGAAAAAAAACACCAAAGGCGAGGATTTTTTCAGGACTCTATTAACTTTCTGCAGGTTGATTTGTTGTAAATTGTGTTATACCATCATTTTCCATTGATTCTAAAACATCACCAACATATGCTGCTACGTCGGTACGACTGCGTTCACCACGTTGTATGAAAGGTAATTGTAATAGTTTACTGTATTTTGGACGTTCGCTTTCCTCTTTAATTAAACTGAAATACAAGAAAAGAGAAAAAAAACAATACCTTTTAAAGAATGTGCAATAAACTTTATATTTATATTGACATGAAAGAAAAAATGTGTCCAAAAATTTATTTCGACAATTATTTGAGTTTAATTAATTAATTTATTTATTACAAAATTCATACGACAGTATACAGATGAATCCAGTTAAATACTACCGACTAACCTTGAATCAAGAAAATATATTATACAATAGAAGAAAAAGAAGGAATTTAATATTTAACATTAGTTCAGGAACAATATAGAATATGGTACAACTATGGATGACAATATATAGATAATTCTACACTTTGATCTTAGCCATAAGGCCGAGAAGCGAACTCTCTAACTCTACGAACTGAACAGACCTCTGAAAATATAAAGAAATTGGCGCTTCTCCCGAAGTTGGTTTGGGCTAGACAGGATAGGAATGATTACAAGAATAAGATCCAAAATGCAATTCTAAACTTAGATACCAATAGGCCAACCTCATTAGACATGCTCCTCCAAATTATCTCCAAAAGTAAGACGGTAATATACAAACAGAAATGGTACAATAATGAATGCTTTAAAACACGCAAGGTAATGTTCCGGTGGCTTAACCTGTTTCGTCGAACTAATTCAAATTTTGCTAGGGAATGTTATATCAAGGCTAGGAAAGAGTATAAAGATGTGTGTCATCGCCATAAGAGTCTCTACTTTGCTAACTTAGCTGCAAACTTGGGTAGCCTGAGCGATTCAAAGAGATGGTGGGCGGCAATAAAGGAGATTAGAGGAGAAATTTTCACTCGTGGCTTAAGTGTCACTATGGTTTACCTTGAGAATCACTTTCAAGCATTATTAAATCCCTCTGTGGCCAGTAATATATTTAGTTATGCTGAGCCGAACATAGTCATTCCAACACTGGATGAAGACCTCACCATAAATGAGATTTCTGTGGTGCTGCAAAAATCTAGAGACAACAAAGCCCCAGGTTACGACAGAATCACATACGAGTTCTTCAAAAATGCCCCTTTATGTTTTCTCGAGAAATTGTGTGATGTATTTAATAACATATATAATATTGGTGAAGTCCCCCCTAATTTTCAAAGAGCAATCATCTTCCCGATATTCAAGAAGGATGATCCCAATAATGTGCAAAACTACAGAGGCTTATCATATTTGGATGTTGCTGCTAAAATCTTTCTAAGTGTACTCCAGCAAAGGTTGAAGATGTGGGATAGGAGGTATGGCATATTAAATGAATATCAGGCTGGCTTTAGATCAGGATACTCCACGATTGACAATATTTTTAACCTGCTTGCAGTGATTCATCTATCTTAGGCTAATGGCATAAAGAAGATATACGGTTTTTTTGTTGACTTTAAAGCTGCCTTTGATACGATTAACAGAAACGCACTGTATTGTAAGCTACATAATCTTGGCGCCTCAAACAAGTTTATTAACATAATAAGGTGTTTGTATTCTAACACAAAAGCTGCAGTATGGGATGGAGTGGAGCTATCAAAGTGGTTCAAGTCTAATTCGGGTTTAAGGCAAGGGTGCCCTCTAAGCCCCAACCTGTTTGCATACTTCGTGAACGACCTGCATGATTTTATTGGCGGAGGAATGACAGTGGAGGGAGTGAATATCAGAATCTTATTGTATGCTGATGATCTCATCTTAATTACAGATAACAGTGAGCAACTGCAAACTATGATAGACAAGCTGAAAGAGTATTGTAGATTGTGGAGCTTGATAGTCAATGTAAGCAAATCCAAAATTATGGTGTTCTGTAGGGCTAGTCATGAACATTGGGCATATGAGGGACAAGAGATTGAGATTGTTAATACTTACCAATATTTGGGTGTAACATTAACTCCGAAGTTATCCTTTAAGAAACATCTAGAAAATAGGTTAGTCACGACAAAGAATAGCATTAATCTTACATGGAAGCAATTTTTGCAGCTATATAATGCAATGGCCAGATCTGTATTATGTTATGCAGCACAGGTCTGGGGTTATCAGTTTCATGAAGAAGTAGAACAGTTTCAAAGATATTTTCTTAAGAAGATGCTAGGTCTACCAGGGCACACCCCTAACTATATGCTTGGCTTAGAAACTCGACTGTCGGACTTATATTTATATACACTAGACTGCCACTTCCAATATGTTGCAAAGGTAATGCTTGAAATGGGAGATGATAGACTCCCAAAGCAATTAGGGAACAAATTATTGGACAAAAACACATGGTGGGGAGCGGCATGGTTGGAGTTGAGTGTAAAACATGACGTAGATATAAAACAAGGAGACTTGTCTCAGGCATTGTCCACGTTGTTGGAAAAAGAGAGCACCTACTTAAATAACTGTGAAATAGCCCGCGCACGTCAGGGCATACAGCATGGGCTTTACAATGAGCTGGAATATGAGTTAGTACATAAGTACTTTCAGAGCTCCTACCCATTGAAAAAGATAAGATATATATTCAAGTGTAGGGGAAGTCTTTTCTGGCTCAATGCTAATCCTAGGCGTACCAATGGCAGCGCTAAATGCTCGCTGTGTAATCTGGAAGAAGATGAAGATATTCTCCACTTGCTGGCCGTTTACCTAATTCTAGGAGAGTTTCGTATCCAAGAACTTCGAAAGGGAACCCTAACTAGAGATGAGGTCGTTAGATTATTAAATGGTGAAGATTGGGACGCACTTTATAATTATCTCAGACGAGCGCTGAGCCTGAGGGCCTTCCTTGTTGCGGAATTTAACAATTGAATCCCCATAGCAGTTATATATTTAGCCATCCTGCCGGCTACTCTGTAGTATTATTCTGGTTGCATCTAGCTTTTGCCAACTCCGTGCCAGCCTAGACAGACGACCGTGTGTCAGTGTCGAAAGTTTTATTTGGTCTCTTATTATTCATGCCTTTGTTCTTGCCTTGTGCTCATTTTCTTATCTTTTGAATAGTCACTACTGCTAAGATATGTTGGATTAAATAATTTATAGCATTACGTTAATTAAATATTTTTACTATTATTATCATTATAGGGAAGTATTAAATAAGATTTTAATAAGAATTTCTTTATATTGTTTATATTTTCTATTGTTTATAATTTACATGAACTTTAGTTTTTTCTTTTTCTATACTTTGTTTTGTTAGTTGTTAGAATTTGAAGTTGGCTATATTGTATTGAATTTATACCTCTTTTGTGCTTTGTATCATACAATAAAACATTATTTACTTACTTAATTACTCATATAGATAATTCAATTAACCAGAAAAAAAACAAGAAAAACAACAAACAGGGATAAGGCAAAGGGAGGAAAAATATTATTAATGGGAGAGCTCGAAAGTTTAAAGCCGTTATCTTAAAATGGAAAAATCTACCAACGCAGCTTTTATGTTCATGAGTTTACGCTTAAAGGATGCTATGCTATCCCCAAAAATGTCTAGCTCGCTGTACAGAACATTGTAGGCTTGCTGCATCCTAACAAGAGGAGATTTAAATTGAATATTAGTTTTTGGTACTTCAATCCTGAAGATATTAAGCTGACGCGTTTGTCGAGTCGGCATGTTAATATTAAGTCTAGATAAAAGTTCAGGGGACAAAATGTAACCATGTAAGAGTTTATATAGAAAAGATTTGGTCCAGGTAGAAACGACGCGCTTGTAGTGATAACATTGAAAATTTACTAAGCCTTTCATTATAGATGAGATGGGAGCCTTCGAGTTTGAATAACAAATGGCGAGTAAATTTACGTTGAACAGATTCAAATTTTTTGCAATAAATAGAGTAAAATGGGTTCCAAACAACTGAACCATACTCCAGTATACTTCTAACTAATGAAGAAAAAAGGGTTTTATGTGAGGAAGGTTGTCGGAAAGATTTAGTACATCTAGAGACAAAACCAAGAGTTTTAACGACTTTATTGGTTATGTAATTGACATGAGAGTCAAATAATAATTTGCTATCAAAAATTATACCTAGATCTTTAATTTCCAGTACTCGTTCTACAGGAGTATCGTTGAGCTTATAGGCTCCATCCAAAGGGACATGTTTCCTGGAAAATGTAATGTATTTACATTTGTCGACATTTAGCGATAAGTGGTTCTTTTTACACCAAGCAGACAGTTCGTTTATATCTGATTGAAGAAGTTGACAGTCGATTGGTTTATTTATTATGCGATATATTTTCGTATCATCTGTGTATATCAATGACGATGAAGATAATGCCTTAGGGAGGTCATTTATGTAAATTAAGAATAAAATGGGACCGAGAATGGTTCCTTGAGGCACACCTGATGTTTGTTTGAAAATACTTGACTTATATCCATTTATCACCACAGTAAGCAGACGATCACGTAAGTAAGATTTAAACCATTGTATGGAGAAATCATCAAAGTTCATCTCACGTAACTTATTAAGTAAGATAGTGTGGTTAATTTTATCGAAGGCCTTAGAAAAATCTGCATAAAATGCATCAACTTGCTTCCCCTGGTCAAGGGCCGACGCAATTGTTTCAGTAAAAGTAACCAAATTAGTAGTGGTAGATCGGCCTCGGAGAAAGCCGTGCACAACAGCAAATCAAGGTCTCCACTTGAGGAAGAAGGCTTTTATAGACCAAATGTTCACATATACGGGCAAGTGCATTTGAGATGGATATCGGGCGATAGTTAGTTACCAATTGCTTATTACCGGATTTAAAGATCGGATAAATGTATAATCTTTTCAACAAATCGGGATAAATACTTTGTGAGATCGAGGCATTCAAAAGTACAGAGATGGGATACGACAAGGCTTTTGCACATTTTTTATAAAAGATGTTAGGTATACCATCCGGTCCTGGCCCTTTACTATCATCCAGGCTAACGAGAATTGTTTCTACGTCACTAGGTGATACCGTGAGTAACCGTATTGATTGCCCATTAGGAGATTCATTAAGAATGGTGGTATTTTGTGAGACACTATTAATATTGAAATTCGATTCGAAGTATGACGCAAAATAGTCACAAATCCTCTTTGGATCGATCCAATAATAATGTAATAGTTTCACCAGGTTTTAGCAGCTCATAATGGATGACACCATTTCGATCCCACCAAATACAGAGCATTACTCTGACCATGGATATTCGGCTTTGATGTTGATGTTCCTGGTTGGCCGTGATTCATATACGGTTTCCTGCGATTTGGGTTGTCGTAATGAATCCATTTTTCGTCGCCAATAACAAAGTCGGTGCAAAAACGGCTTCCTTTTATGGCGCTCAAGCACCATTTCACATATGCACAATCGCCTTTGGACATCTTTCGGCTTCAATTCATGGGTGACCCAATTTCCTTGCTTTTGGATGAATCCCAATGATTTTACACGCTTGGAAATTGCTGCTTGTGTTACGCCCAATGATTCTGCGACCTTTCCTTGCATTTGACACGAGTCTTCACTAAGTAGAGTCTCAAAATCTTCATCTTCGAACTTTTTCGCCTGGCCTGGGCGCATTTCAATTTAATAATCATTTCTACTCACCTTGGGTTTGCTTAATTTGTTGCATATGGAGAATAAAAACCCTGGATTGTGGTTAGTGTGCTCTGGACCAGCTCATGGCCGTCCAGGCTGAAACGAGAACTCAAGCGGGCCTCATGCTCTAGGCAAAGCTAGCCCAGAGACACGACGGAGGAAGCATGTGGCGGAGTGGCATGCTTGACGGCCAGTTATTTGCGGAGAGTGTAGGATAGGTTCACCCAAACCGCCGCTTCCTCCGATCCGCAACAGCAAATTAGGGATTTTAGAGAAAATTCAGAAGAAATTTTCCAAACAGATTTTGCATGCAGTTTCCATTCTTTTTACAGGTGTAAAGGAAGGTGACCATGGGATAATTTCCCCAACAGAAGGTAGGTACGAACTTTATAATTCCTACGGGAAGGAAACCGAGTGGTGGACCCTACATTTAAGAAATTATGAAAAATAATATAAATTAAAAATGAAATCGGCTCAATGAAGCTAAAAAATTTTTTTGGAGTGAAGGCGGATAAGTAGGCGAGCACGAATCTCTTGTCCTCCACCTAGACAAGAATTCGTGCTACCGCCAAAGGCGACCATAACAAATTTAAGAAGAAAAATTAACTCAGGACTCGATAGATTGCAGCAATTATTTTTTAACTGTTCTTAATTCCGTTATTTAAAGGAACACAGCCCAAAATTGTATTTTTTTACGGTGTAGCCAAAGCTCAGGGGCCCCAGCACACGTTTACAGATTTTCTACTCTGTTGGGGTAGATTCGAACCCCGCACTGGACACGGCGTTTTTATCTGGGTACCAGCGGCTGAGATAATTCTACTGACAAGAATTGTACTTGTGAAGCCACTGGGATATTGCACAGTAATAATTTCATGCCAACAAAATTTTGGCTCCCTTGCAACATTTGTCAGGTTAAAATTTCCCAATCTCCTTCCGCCTAAGCTGTGCTGTGTGCATCATAGGGTTATCCCCTGAGCTTAGGCAATATCTTAAAAAACAAGAATACTCTATGATACTATGGCACGGCCTTGGCGAGAGGGAAAGTAAGAAGGGGTGGTAGAGAGAGCTTGTATTCCTGGGGGAAGACAGAAGATGGTAGTTCCACATTCGTATTTTTCTGCTCAAGAAGGATTCGCGAAATTCCACTCTTCTGCAAAGTCGTGTCTCAAGGACTAAAGGGTGAAGACGGATTGATGCCTGGGTATCACGCTCAGGGATTGATCTACGAGTCCTGATTTTTCCTGGGGCACTTACTCTTCATTTGATAATTATTTTAGTAATTCATATCATTTCTGATCACGAAAATAAAATGTCGTAGAGCGGAGGTCTGTTCAAAAGTTGTGATATTCACAGCAGTAGAGTGGTTAAGAGGAACATGTTTTGTGTGAGGATCAAGTCGTCTTTGAAAAGGCACAAACTTTGAGCACAACGACATAGATTGAACCCTAGGAAACATTCATCGATTGAGCTAATGAAATGAAGCCACAGATGACCTCAGTTGATTTGCTAGTTTGGCGCATTAGCACTTGACTATTTGCTCCGCTATTATCGGTGTAAGTACTTATAATCTAACTGCACTTGCATGAGTTATTATTCGTCAATAGAATTATATGTGAATCGTGACTCACCATGTATTTACAAATTCGACGAATTCTGTTGAAAATTCCATTCCATTGTATGAAGTACTAAGTCTAGGTGGATCTCCTTGGACTACCTACGATCACAAAGAATTTTTATTATTTTATATCACGAAAAAAAACAGCTCTCTTAGTTAGCTAACCTGGCAAAGCTGTTCAAAAACAGAGTCCCACTTTCTGTATGGAAACGTTCCAGTGGCAACTTCCATTAAAGTAATCCCTAAAGACCACACGTCACTTCGTACATCATACCCTTTCGCACGTTCCGGATCAATACGTTCGGGCTAAAAAAAAAAGAGTTATTTCTCATTATAAACTGCATTTCTGTGATATGAGCATTCAAACAAGACTCACCGCCATGTAAGGCCTACAACCAGCATCCTTTGTTTTAGCTATTGAATCGACTAGTTGTCCGGATATGCCGAAATCACACAATTTTATATCGCCGCGCCTATGCAGCAAAATGTTACTAGGCTTTACATCACGATGAATAATTTTCAGCTTCTCCTTCAGGTAGTTGAGGGCGTTAACAGTGGCGACGGTTATTTTAGCTAAAATTGATTCCGGAATGCGCTGTTGTTTCCTTTCGTAAATATATTTATAAAATTTATCTAGAGATGTATCCATTAGCTCCATGCATATCCAACAATCGCCCTCCTTGAACAGGGCCCCATAAAATTTAACAATATAATTGCATTCATTGGACTTCATTACGACCTCTAGATCCATGAGAAGTTGTTTCTGTTCCTTCTCGTCTACAGTGGAGCGTATTCTTTTCACAGCCATCACAGTACCATTTTTACGAAAAACCATTTTATTTACAGCGCCAAATGCTCCTCGTCCAATCTCCCCCAAATCTTCCATGTCGTCCGATGTAAAATGATAAATTTCATTAGGACCTAATTGCAATTTGCCTGATGCCTGTATACGAATTCTTTCCCTAGTCCTTTCGGGCAATGGGGCTGATCTGGGTGCATCTTGCAGGCTCAAAGTAAGTTGCCTCCTTCGTTGTTCACCAGGCAAATCTCCACTGTGATTCGATAAATGTAAATTGTTTAAATGCAAATCGTTTGGTGGAATTCTAGGTCTTCCTGCAATCATTGAAATTGATCTCAGTGTCCAAAATATAAATTCGGTTTTATTTTATAGGTGGGTAATTCATTCTATCTTACCTGGCAAATTTATTTGACGTTCAGCCATCTTCCAGCTGTCAAAAGCTGTCAATTAAACCCACTGTTAACTGCGCTGCCTAGCAAAACGCAAAAATTTAACAAAAACTAATAAACTTTCACACCTAAAGTAATCTAATTTTATCTAATTTGCTACACTATGGACTCATTATTTATGCGAGTTAATAAACAATTCACGAAAGTCAGTGCAACGCGCGTTTTTTCCTCTTGTAAAATAACAAACAAAAATCTCGCTAGATTCATGAGGAAATGTCAATTTCTTGAGAGTGACGTACAGCTATCCCTTTCCAATCTGGTGGGGAAATGACACGGATTAGTTCGATAAAAGGTGACGAGAATAAATAAAAGCCCTGAAACACATTTTCTACTGCAGTGACTTCGATTTCAAATTTCGTATTCATTGTCGATCTGTTTTAAATTGTCATTTATTCCGGTTGCATTTGCATGGAATCTGATAAATTTTCAAACAAAAAGATGTGGAAGAAACACTACGCGCTGTAGTGAGGGTAAGTCTAAGTACAGGTTTCGCCATTTTTTGTGTACGTGACGTCACTGCGTCAAAGTTTTCTCTATGCATTTTAAAGGGATTTTTGATTATTTGCTGGACTATGTCCAAGGGAACGTTTTTGCCAAGAAATAAATGAAAAATATTACTTATTTAATACCTAAATTACTTAAAATCTCCATACATCTTTGACGGGATGACGTTATCGGTGAAATGTTGTTTTTCACTTCACCAGACTTTGAGTTCTGTATGCAGTGGTTCCATAGGACCACAGGGACGTTCTGATGTAAGAAAAGCTCTATCAATAAATTGCTTACGTTACAAAACACAATTCGTCGTCCAGTGAATAAATTTGAATCAAGAGTGGTGTTGTAGTCGCGTCAGACATCTCTACTTGGCCACTCCTGACAAGTCTGGGTCCTGGGATGTGCTCGGTTCCTGCCCATCAGGCACTTTTAGGGCATCCTTATAGAGATTGGCCACCAAAGATGCGTGGGTGGATGGGGAGCACTGTCCAAGGAGAAGCCGACACCATCACAGATTCCCCAACGTACGCAGGTAGGGGATAGTAGACAAAGCCACCGGGTCCTCCCTTTTCCCATTTCCTTGTTTTTAATTTTTCTTTCAGGCTCTCCCCCTTTCCTTTCCTTGAATGCGGCATGACTTTGTCTGATTGCGGGGGATACGGAGGAGGAGGAGGCGGCGGCTGTTTTGGGATGAACCCACCTCACACTCTCCCCAGTTGGTAGCCTGTAAGCATGCCGCTCCGCCCTCATGTCTTCCTTCGTCGTGTCTCTGGGCTAGCTCAGTCTGAAGCATGAGGCTCACTTAAGTCCTCGCTTTGGCCTGTACGGCCCTTGAGCTAGTCCAGCAGTCACTTCCATCATCTTCAGGCTGCCTTCGTGACAGCCTTCACTTCCTGATACGCAAGGCAATTATTAATCTCAAATTACCTGGGGTGTAAACGAAGAACCCAAATCTATTCACTGCCCACACCTAAAGTGGATAATCTGGATTTAGTTAGATCTGAGCTTGGACTGTCTGGAGTAATATCTCTACTTAATTTTTAGTTGTCTTATACTCAAAGTTTTCTTCTTCCAGTTATATTTTCCAATTGGATTGGAGGTGAGGGACAGGAGTATAAAGAGAGTGGGAGACAATACAGAGCCTTGCGTTACACCAGCAAATGTTGGAAGAAGTTAGGCTAAAAGGGGCAGAGTACCAGACTCTGTCCATGGCCTTCGAGGTATCAAAGGCAACTATTCCCGACTCGCCAGACTTTTATTAGTCTCTACTCTTAAAATTTTCTTTTCTACTTCGCCTTATGATTTTATGAAAGCCCAAACTTCAAAGCTCTACTACCCACTTATCCAGGGAGCTTAATTGATTTGCATCCTTGTTGTTTTATAGGCTCATATAAACTGGAAGAACTTTTGATGATCGGCACGATTCTCTTTTGATTATAGGCCTTGGAAGCGATGTGTGGTTCTTCTGCTGAACTCACCACCCTTCCCACCCTCACCAAAATTCTAGCCGTTAAGCGTGCCGTCCACCGCATGTCCCTTCAAAGAATCTCTGGGCTGTTTACAAATATCGTGGGGCGACTAGGCGGGTCCTGGGAATTTTCTCATAGAGCCTTTAGCATTGATACTCGCCTTTCATTAGGACGGGATCCATGGTAAAACCTCTTAGGAGAGAGGATCCTTTCCAGTTCCTCAGCTGGCCTCTCATTAGGGCTGAGCGTGGACTCTGAAAAGTATTCGTATGCCCCTCGTGAAGTTCTTCTGGCCTGG
>QYTT01093971.1:0-11378 GCA_006980735.1 Dasypogon diadema | reverse complement strand
TGACAAGTCTGGGTCCTGGGATGTGCTCGGTTCCTGCCCATCAGGCACTTTTAGGGCATCCTTATAGAGATTGGCCACCAAAGATGCGTGGGTGGATGGGGAGCAATGCCCAAGGAGAAGCCGACACCATCACAGATTCCCCAACGTACGCAGGTAGGGGATCATAGACAAAGCCACCGGGTCCTCCCTTTTCCCATTTCCTTGTTTTTAATTTTTCTTTCAGGCTCTCCCCCTTTCCTTTCCTTGAATGCGGCATGACTTTATCTGATTGCGGGGGATACGGAGGAGGAGGAGGCGGCGGCTGTTTTGGGATGAACCCAACTCACACTCTCCGCAGTTGGTAGCCTGTAAGCATGCGGCTCCGCCCTCATGTCTTTCTTCGTCGTGTCTCTGGGCTAGCTCAGTCTGAAGCATGAGGCTCACTTAAGCCTTCACTTCCTGATACGCAAGGCAATTATTAATCTCAAATTACCTGAGGGTGTGAACGAAGAACGCAAATCTATTCACCGCCCCCACCTATGGTGGATAATCTGGATTTAGTTAGATCTGAGCTTGGACTTAACTCTGTCTGGAGTTATATCTCTGCTTAATTTTTGGTTGTCTTGTACTCCAATTTTTCTTCTTGCAGTTATATTTTCCAATTGGATTGGAAGTGAGAGACAAGAGATCATTAATGAAGAGCATAAAGAGAGTGGGATACAATACAGAGCCTTGCGGCACACCAGCATTGAAGTTGGAGATAACACCATCCAATGAAACGCGAATGGAACGGTTTGAAAGGATATTCCCAATCCAGACAGGAAGAGAGTGGTCAACACCAAATTGTTGGAAGAAGTTAGGCTAAAAGGGGCAGAGTACCAGACTCTGTCCAAGGCCTTCGAGGTATCACAAACGCAACTATTCCCGACTCGCCAGACTTTTATTAGTCTCTACTCTTAAAATTCTCTTTCCTACTTCTCCTTATGATTTTATGAAAGCCCAAACTTCAAAGCTCTACTACCACTTATCCAGGGAGCTTAATTGTTTTGAATCCTTGTTGTTTCACAGGTTTATATGAGCCTGGAAGAACTTTTTACTATTTAAACTTTGATCGGCATGATTCTCTTTTGATTATAGGCCTTGGAAGCGATGTGTGGTTCTTCTGCTGAACTCACCACCCTTCCCACCCTCACCAAAATTCTAGCCGTTAAGCGTGCCGTCCAACGCATGTCCCTTCAAAGAATCTCTGGGCTGTTTACAAATATCGTGGGGCGACTAGGCGGGTCCTGGGAATTTTCGGGGCAACTCTCATAGAGCCTTTAGCATTGATACTCGCCTTTCATTAGGACGGGATCCATGGTAAAACCTCTTAGGAGAGAGGATCCTTTCCAGTTCCTCAGCTGGCCTCTCATTAGGGCTGAGCGTGGACTCTGAAAAGTATTCGTATGCCCCTCGTGAAGTTCTTCTGGCCTGGCTTGATCTACAGCGTAAGATTGGCTTGAGTCTGGACCCTGGCCTGGATGCGATCAACTCCTTTGGAACGTGCAGAAGGACACCAAAACATATTCTAAAATAAAATCTATGTAATCATAAATACAAAACATGTATTTAATTGGTAAAATAAAAAATAAATACAAGATAAAAAGATTACATCCTACCTAATACAAAAATATTTTTGGTACTTAAATAGGTCGGGGGTCGGGCGGGGGTCACCATCAAAATATTACGTAAAGACGATACTCATTGCAACGGCGTTCTCTCTGATAATTTAAACGGATTTAAAATTGAGCGATCCACAATTTATTTGAGCAAACATTTGGTGAAGAAGTGTCTGTCGACGGCGTCGTTAGGTATCAGATTTGAATATTTCAGAACTAATCCAAGAATTTCGTGCGGATCTAGAAATTCCAGTGCAATGTTAAGAAAACAGTTCCATGTATAGAAGATATTATGTTTTTCCACAATATATTGTATTGCCTTGTCACAATTTATGCAATTGAAACGTCCATTTAAGATAGCGGCAAAAGTATCGAAACACCTGTCCCAGGCGCTGTGATCAAAAAGTTTCGCTGCAGCATCCTCAAAGAGAATGGGATCCCCATAATTTAACGTAATTGGAATGACTTTTGCACACTGATTTTCATGAATGTAGAAACGACAAATCACATCCATTATTGCCGGCACTTGTCTCAGGATATTGTAACAACGTTCCTGTTCGTTTCGGGACCACAGAAATTTTATCAGACTCTCGCCAATATTGTGAAACTGGCAATTGTTGTTATCGAATCGTATCGGAAAGTCACAATTATCACAGCGTTTTATATCGCCCGCATTCAAAAGGATAAAACCAGAAATTAGAAATTCTATAGAAGGCTCTTCCATTTCCCAAATCAATTCGGGTTTAACGTAATTGAAATACATTTCAAAGCAATTCTTTTTCGCTTGCAGGGGACTGTCTCCGTTGTCGATCATCACAGTTTCTAATTTGGCCAGCAGATCGATTATTTCATTAGAAGTATATTCGTCAAATACTAAACTGTATCGATCCAAAAAATTTATGTTACTTATTTTCGAGGATTTGAAAATCAAATACAAATTGTATATGGTCTTCTCCTCGTCGGTAATCACTTGTCCCTTTGGAGATGGTTTCTTGTTGGCGGCGGTGCGATTGCACACAATGTCGTCATCGTTTTCAAATTGTTCGTTAATCTCTTTGAATGGGATCGATCTGTCCGTCGGTATCAGCTCTTTCACTAAAGTCTTTTGTTCATCACTAAAAATATTTAATTTATACTTAATAATGTTTTTGCCAAACTTCCCCGTCACAGTCAACAGGGCGTCCTTCAATTGCTTCTCGGGGTTCGATTTCATTTTTAAATTATCGCAAAATGCATTCTCTAAAACATAAATACCTGTTTCCAGTTTTTTCGTCTTTGGTAATTCCACTTCTCTCTGCGTAATACTGTCGAAAATCACGGACAAATCATTGAGAAGCTCATACTGGTTTGTGCTTATTAAGAAATTCTTTATATCGTTCAGCACCATCAATCCATAATCCTCTTTAGCTTTATCAGCGAAATACTTTACATGCTGCTTCAGCAATAATGTGGACTCTAGTAATTTTTTCTGATGCACTAAATCTACAGCATAAGATTGAATTGTTTGCAAACGAACACTAAACAAAGAGCCTCCGTTAGTAAATATAAAAATATCTTGGCCGACAATTTTGCAGTCCGAGATTCTCTCGAAATGATTGGACCACAACACCACATTAGATATGCGCGGATCAAATATATATAATCCAAAATCTGTAAAAGCCAAAAGGAAATCGCTGAGAACTGGTTGAAGCTTAGAGAATTGTAGGGTTTGCGGTGGATGATCTGTAATGTATTCGTTTTCACGAAATTTAAAATTAAATTGGCCACTTTGATCGTCGTCATATTTCAAAATTTTCGTAGGTGGGCAAGCGAGGGCAGCTTTAAATTGATGAGTCTGCAGTACGTTTCCTTCTAGATCAACTTCCCACAGGCGAGATCCTGGTCGAGCGCAATAAATCCTGGATCCCAAGATATTTTCACCAGCAACAATGGAAAAACATGCACCGTAGTATCCATCTCGAGGACGATTTCCAATCTGGAAAACGGAAATAAACATATTATTCGCGAATTCAGATTTGTATCGAGTATTTGCATTTTTTCAACAAGTAAACGAACAAGTGAGTCATGCGGAGAGCACCCTAGATAAGCGAAGCAAGCAGTCGGGACTGCTGTCGAGTGTGGGATTCTCCAAGTCTGGGATTAGCGGAGAGATCCCTTAGGGTCCTGGCTGCCGAGAAGCTGGAGGCTGTAAGAATTTGGCTGGGTTTAGGATTTTGGCCACCGACGCGTCCCTGGATCACGGAGCGGATGTCGCTGGTATGGCGGTCTTTGACGTGCTCGAAAACAAAATGTTGAAATTTGAATGCACCCATCGGATGTCTTCCATGACCGCTGCTGCGTTGATTGCAATCAAGAACGCCATTGGGTACGCTGTCGGTAAGTTTGCTATTTTCACGAATGGTAAAGCCAGTTGCTCCTCAATTATGGGAAAAGGATGTCTGAATTATCTAGTCTCCGAGATTCACAATTTACTCGACCGTTTTAGGGATGAAGTTGCTGTTATATTGGATGCCGGAGCACTCTGGGATTGCACTCAATGAGAAAGTCGGCAGGGGTGCCAGGGATGCGGTTGTGGTCGGGGTCTGAGGGCTCCACGTGTAAAGGTCTCCTAATGGAAATTAGGGACAGGATCAATAGGAGATGGGAGGGACGAGTACAGGCAGCAAACAGTCAGTAAGGGGGCTGTATTCCGTGAAATTTGCAGCGAGCCTGCATTGCGTTATGAGGTGATGAGCGAGGATGTGGGTGCGGCTAATGCCAAGCTTATAAATAGACTGATGTGTGGACATACATATCACAAGTTCTATCTCTACAGAATGGGTTTAGCTGAGGATAATAGATGCTATGGATGTGGCCGTAGGGAAAGCGCGGCCCATTTGATTTTTGAATGTAGTAACATTAATGAGGTTGGATGCTCTTACGACCTTTTTGAGCGCTTTGACTGCTTTAAAGATCTGTTCAGGATTGGTGCGCCTGAGGACCGCAAGGCTCTGGCAAGTTTTATCAGGGAAGCCGGAATCGAGCTCTAGATGGCTGCTTTGGTCGCCTTTTCCATTGTGATAATAACTGGTCTCTTGATTATGCCCTTTTCAGGGCTTACTCATGGGCTAAATAACTCCTAATTTTAACGGAACAATTTTGTATGACTGTCGAAATTTGACGGACATCCAACAGTTGGGATCTCTCTCATTACTCCGCGGGATTACGGTATATAGTGACAACACTTAGCTATTAAATCGAGCATAGAGTCCCCGACGTGGAAAGTTCGGAGCCTGCTTAGACCATAAAAAAGAAGCCAGCAGTCGTTTCCTTATTACAATAAACTATAGCAGTTATCTCCAACCCATTCCGTTTGTTGATTTCCGGTATGAATACTTCTTAAAAAATGCAATTCAAGTCAAGGTGTTGAGATGGTTGGTCGTGTCAAGGACCGAATGTCTAAAATGAGACAAAACCTGCCATAAACAGTCCTCACCAATCCATATCAAGCGCATCCGCCTTGTATCAATGCACTACTAACTCGTGGGGCCTCCTTGGGAGCGTAGTGAGAAAATTCCCCAGCAACAGAATTGGGGGAAATGGAATGGATTTTCTCCAAAAGAAGTGCGTTTCAGGACCGTAGTCTCAAAGTTACAGACACAACTCCAGAAATGTGAAGTTTCTTACCGAGTAAAGACTGAAATACAGTGAACGGCAATGCTTGCGGCGCATGTATCGCATCCATGTTATGGTTTTTGGCTCCAGTTGGAAAACTAAATTATAGTAGTTGAGGGGGTGTTCAAAAAGGCAGTTAAAAGAGCTATTGCGGGAACTAATAATAATAAAGAGTTTCCCATCTAACCCAGAAAGCGCACATCTTAGCGTGGAGCCAAGAAAAATTTACATATCTCCGCAATGAGCGTTCACACATTTCAGGCACTAGACAAGATATCCAGTCCTATTCTGAATTCCGACGGAATCAATTTCGAACAGAAAAACAGTGCTTTTTAAATAGGATTCCGTTTGAAACCTCATTTCGTTGGAACTAAGAATAAGGCTGATCGACTTATGCATGGTCTTTTTCGAACTTTTTTTAGATTTATTCCAGTGACGAATGCTCGCTTCACGTATTAACTGAGGCGACGCAGCAAAAGCACGCCAGGAGAATGAATCGTGCATGAATTCCATAATAAAACATCCCCCAACGATATGGGGAGTAATAAGTTCGGAGGATCCTGGTCCTCTCCATTTTGTAGAGGGCACTATGAAGCAGGACCAGTATCGAAAGGTTTTAGAGGAGGTTTTCTGCCCTTACGTGATCACACATAGGACAAAGACAGATCCTTTTGTCTTTATGGAAGACGGGGCACCATGCCACACTGCAAAGTCCGTCAAAATATACCTATTGTCCCAAAAAAAATTCCTACCTTACCGATTTCTCGCTTGGGACCTTTCCTCTTAAATGGATTCAAGAGCTTTGACACCAGCGGTAACTGAATTCTCAGCCAATTTAAAGAAAGAATAGCTGTGTCTTTTTGCATAAGATCCATACAGATCTCAAGATCTGGATCTCACTTATTTATTTATTATTATTATTCATCAAAAAACTGATTACTGAACACAAAATAAACAATACAAATTAACCCCAACGAAACTGATCTCTGACCTGGCTTCTCGATAAATGAAAATCGATACAATGATAGGAAGAGTTAAAAAGGAGGCGATATTGACATCACAGACTCATGCATGCCATAATTAGTGCGATGATAAGGCACATGGAAAAAGCCCCGATCTCTCAGAGTGCATGATGGGACAGAGATATCGAACGAAGCGATAAGCTCGGGAGGAGTTAACTCTACTCAGCATACAGTCAAAAGCGAAAAGAATCTGGTAATCATTACGCCTCTTCCCAGAGAGTATCCAGGGAAATGAGTTTAAGCCTGTCCGGGTAAGGAGGCAGGAATAGGGAATTGATCCAGGGTAGGCCGCGAAGAGCAAACCTGACAAACCTACGCTGGACAGTCTCGATACGACCAATATGAACTGAATAAAAAGGAGACCCATCCAGGCTGGCATACTCCAAAATGGGTCTCACAAACGTACAGTAAAGGATTCTGGAAATGTACGGATCATTGAATTCTTTGGACCATCTTTTAATGAAACCGAGGGAAGCATTTAGCTTAATTAACGATGGCATCGTTGTGATCCTCGAAAGTAAAGTGGCTGTTTACTGTTTAGCCATACACACAAATCCTTAACCTTGTCAAGTCGAGTCATACAGCAGCCATTTAAGGAGTAACTAAAGGAAAAGTATTCTTCCTGCGTGAAAATGACATAAAAGTGCATTTACTGATGTTTAAAGGCAGACGATTCAATACACACCATTTGTAAAAATAGTATAGGTCCGAGTTTAAAAGGGCACAATCACACTCACTCGTAGCAACACGGAAAATCTTGGCATCGTCAGCGTAACACAGAATTCTGGAATTAGTCAAAAACATAGATACATCATTGATGTAGATTATGAACCGCAGGGGGCCAAGTTAACTACCCTGTGGCACCCGCGAAACAGTAAAGATCGCCCTTGAAAGACCTCCACGGAACAAAATCCGCTGAGTACGCTGAGACAAATAGGAAACCAGCCATTTGACAAAGAACGAAGGAAAGCCCAGAAGGGACAGCTTGCTAAGCAAAACTCTGTGATTGATTCTATCGAAAGCCTTACTGAAATCGGTAAAAATGCAGTCGACCTGTTTACCGTCCTCAATAGAATTTAGACAATAATTAGAGAATTCCATAAGGTTGGTGGTAGTGGACTTATCTTTTAGGAACCCCTGCTGGAATGAACGCAAGCAAGGCTTGCATTGAAAGTTCGGGACGTCTCAAACCATTGCCTTGAAGATTTCAGCTAAACAGCACAAGTTAGCGATGGGCCGATAGTTAGAAATATTGCACTTATTGCCCTTCTTATGTAGAGGAATGATCACAGACTGTCTCCACACGGACTAGGGAAAGCACCAGAGGAGACAGAAAGATTAAAAAGATGACAAAGAACAAGAGGAACAAGAGGAACAAGAGGAACATTTAACAAAAAGAGGAACATGCAATCAGGACCAGACGAGAAACTATCAGCCAAGCCAGCAATATCCGAGAAACTATAGCATCGCCAAGGATTAAGTCCATCTCGAGTGAACTTCCGCCGTTTTTTCAAGTGGGAAAAAGCCTTAAAACTAGTATCATAGCAATTAGTATCACAGTTATCTGCTAAAAAGGCAGTTTCAAAAAAAGATCACCAAAGAGATTGGAAATCGTCTGAGGATCGTCACTTTCGGAACTTTCGAGTCTCAACGAGGTGGGGTAGTCATCAGACTTCCGCTTCGAGTTCCCGAATTTCCAGAACTGCCTAGGCTCCTCACGCAAAGATAGTTTCATATGACTGATAGAATTATTATAGGATAGTCCCAACTCAGAAACAAATTGATAACGTAGGATGGAATAAAACGCGTAATCATCGTCAGTCTTTGAGGCATAAAACTTCTTCCAGGCCTTCCTCTTCATATTCTTCAAATAAAGTTCTTTTAAACTATGGCGACTGAGCAGACGAGCCACCAAACCTGGAAATAGGTACACAGTGCATAAAACATATAGAGAGGATGTTGTAAAACAAATTAACAGCCTTATCAATGTCGCACTCGTCAAGAACAGCACTTCAATGGCAAGCCGAGAGCCATTGGTTAAGCATAGAGAAATCAGCCATTTTGAAGTTATAACAAAAATCGAGTGGTGCGAAAGTTTTAAACAAGAATGGATAGCAATACAAAACAACATGACGAACAGGATGATGGCCGGACTCATGAACAATGGGAATCAGGCAGCGCTTAACCAAAGTACGGCTGGGATCCGAAGAGAAAACAAGGTCCAAAAATCTCCCGTTGTCATTCGTTACACTGCATAAGCTCGGAAGGTAAAAGGTCATTGATGAATGCTGGCGCCCACTGAGGAGCAGGCATGAAGGATGGAAAAAGTCTGTCGCAATCACCAGAAGGCCTCCAATCCACAGACGGCAAATTGACGTCTCCAAGAGGCAGAAACTCGTCAAATGGAAGGAGATCACCCATGAAACCCTGGATGCAACGAGCAAGTAGCTCATAAGTTGACGACGGTGCAGAAGGAGGAACGTAAGCGGTCGCAATGTAAACCCTTCTGTGAGGGAGTCTCAGGACGACGCACAATAATTCGAGATTGCCAGAACCAGCAACATGGACCAAGCTGCAAGGAATGTCACGGCGAACACAGCACACAGCACTCCCCCACCCACAGTCGTATCTAAGGAAGAGCCATGACGATCTCGAAGAAAGACCAGATATTTCGGAGCGAATAGGTCAGCGTCTAAGATCCTACCGCACAGCTAAGTCTCAGTCAAGCAAACGATGTCAAAAGAAGAAGCAATAGAGCCTTTAAAGGGGCGAATCATCTTCGAACGTAGGCACAATAATTGTAACAACAACAGAAGATATACAGATCTTGGATTTGGATCTTTAAAGATCTGAAAATTAGTCCTTACTCCCACCACTCCTGTCTTAGATATTGGTACCACATCTTTTTGCCTACAGATCTGAATCTTGTCGCAAAAAAAGCACAGCTTATGTAACCACAGGAACAGTTAAATCACAAGCCCTCTCAAATGCAGTACAGGAAACAGAAGGGCTTATTGAAATTGTCTAAAATAATTTACCTGTTTATATTCCTCATATTCCGTGTTGCACAGTATGCACTTGGTGTAATTGGAGACGAGCAAGAGTGAGTCAAAATCATCAATTTGTACGATTGGTGCATCCAAAAATAAAATCGGATGGACTGATATGCTAAGCAGACTTCTTCCCTGTAAAAAAGAAAAAGAATAATATTAATGTTGTTGTTTTTTTCCCCAGTAGATTGCACGCACTTACCATGAAAAATGTTAGCGTGACTAAATTCACTTGTCCTTTTTTGTCTCCATAATAAAATTGTTTTTCATTTGAGCTCCAGTGCAAGTAGCTCACTGTTACCTCGCCTAATTTGGCCGTAATCACTTGTGGGGCGGAATTTTGTGATAAATTAACGACATAAACACAAATCACTCCTTTTAGTGTTGAAAATGCAACGAATTTCTCATTTGGTGAAATTGATACCAGATTAACGGGGCCGTACTTGTTTTGCACCAGTTGCTGTAATTTGTATGGTTTTCGGGTGAAGATGTACAAACTGCCCGAGGATGCACCAAAAACCAAATACTTTTTGGAAACATCAAAGCATGTGTACTGAGATTTATATAAGAATTATATTAACAAATTATATATTTTTGGATATTAAATTGCGACCTACTTTTATCCTCTGGGTTCGTTTCAGTGGTTCATTAATCGATGTTGACAAATCCACATAATTTGTGAGGACGTAAATATCACTCATATCTGCAGCCACTTAACTATATAATTTGCTTGAACATTAATTAATATTTTCGGCAATGGAAACACACCAAAAAGCAGAGGAAAACTACATGGCAAAAGCAAGAGGCGAGAGCGAGGATCCCAGCAGCAAACAAATTCGATGAATCATTTGCCCATTTGACATTTCTTATCCAAGGATAAGAAAATTTGTCATTTTATTCAGTATTGCCAGATACATAACAAGATGCGTCTAAAAATTTGTTTAGGTCACTTCAACCAAATGCCATTTGCGAAAGTAGTAGACTAATAATTCAGGTAAGCAAAAATTTTACTTGAAGGTCGTACAGTTTATGTGCAAATTGTTACTACATAATTAAAACTCATTAATTTAAATTAAACAGTGCTCCTATTTCGACTTTTTTTGTATGTCACGTCGGAATTAATTCTCTTCAATTGGCCCCTGTAAAATAATATTTAGGTGGGTGTCTTAGCTGTTTATGTGCAACGGGATTTTTGCTGTGCGTTAGCCTCAATAATAGACAAAGGCAAGTGGAAAAGCCGTTAGGAAGGATGTTTTTCTCTAGTAAAAGTTATCAAAATTGAGTAAATCCTACGAATTAAGGGAATAAACGTGATGAGAAACGAGGTGCTTAAAACTGTGTAGTGAAATTGGAATAATAAAATGTTCGTGTGTTGTATCAAATTTCCAAAATGTATTTTGGTGGCAGTTGTTCGGAATAATCTTTTCACAGGTGAGTTTACTCAAAATATTTGTTAAAAAAACCTTAAAGAAGTGCTAAACTTGTCAGGGATATAAGTTAATAGGCATATTTTATCCTTTACTGCTGGAATAAAATGTATTTTTATTATTGTTTACATTCACCGAACTGTTGTTAGCTTTTTATTTCAAATTGTTTATATTCTTGTAGGGAGGATAAAATTTCATTAGGGGGGCAATTAAAACGTTATTTTGGTTCCCAGTTCTCAAAACTAGGTCTGTTTAATGGGCCTTCGCGCACATTTTGTAGACATGACCAAGTGGACAAACCGGTGTGTCCCGAGAATCAAAAGTAAACTTGAGGAGCACTTTTCTTGATGCATTTTATGTTGAACGAGAAATTTTGTGTTTGTAGAGATACCCGAAATATCCTTTATTTACATGAGTGTTAGTGTGATGCAGCTCGCGTGAAATAGAAATAATTTTTGAGGCAAATGTGATGCCAGTCACGGCTCGTTCCCTCTACGCTCTTGCCTAAAAAACCGGTTTGTCCGCAGGCAAAACCTTCTAAACTACAAGCCATGAACTGGCCTTGAGCAAGAATATTGAACTCTTTTT